>OX371224.1:326226544-326439008 GCA_947310385.1 Nephrotoma appendiculata | reverse complement strand
GCACTTGTATTTGAAAATATCGAGCATATGATCGCTATCAATATCAGCGCCTCTATATGATCTAACGTCAGTTATACTGGTGGAATGTCTCTTCGATGACGTGATCAATTTGATTTTCAGTTCTTCCATCATTCGATCGCCATGTAACCTTGTGGATTTTCTTGTTAAAAGAACGTATTCGATACGACTAGGTTATACATTTTAGCATTGGCCGTTGTTGTTACTGAGGTGATGTACGCTGTGCGGACCAATATGTGATTTTTACATTACAGTCGCCCACGTTGCTTTTAATGTCATGGTGCGAGATGTTACCGATGTCTTCCAGGTCAAGATTTAATAATTTTTTCTCATCATCTGTTTTGTCTTCGTTTGGTGCATGTGCATTGACAATAATGATATTACATTTTTTAATGCGCAATCTAACCGTGCATAACCGTTTGTTGCCAGGGAAGTCGATAATATGCCGCTGCAGTCACCGCTGTAGAGAGTGTAACCATTAGTTTAAGTACGTCTAGTGTGTAAATTTTCGCATAATGCGAAATATTCTGGAGATATCCAGTTTAAGACCTAATATCTCCAGAACATTTTGAACCAGTGCATGTACATTTTACGTTGTGCATGCACATTTTACGAGGTTCTTGTGATGACTCCGATAAATTAATCCGAGGTCTTTGTATAGAGTTCGAAAATTGATAGGTTTTGCTCAACCCACTTTACACGTAAGTCGGGTGTAATACATCTTATGATGCCACCCTAAACGGAGAACAAACGCTCTTTGGTACTGGTTTTAGGGCGCATTTTTATTTCAAAAAGTTATAAATTACATGAAAATGCAAGTCTTATCGTGTTTCAAACTTTAAAGAATTTTGCTAAAGTGATAATTATTCTAAACTAGCTGAATTACCCGGCGTTGCACGGGAGAAATTAAAATTACTTTAATTACGGATATTTTGCAGGCAATTTCTCGACGACACTGTAGTTACAATCGTATATGACAGGAATTCATAAGGTACGGAATTCAGTATCGGAAGCATCACCGGAAGCATCAAAAATTGTAATTTTAGAATAACATTTTACCGATGCCCCTAGGCCCAGCGTCCCAACCCTAAATTTACCAACTCAGAAACCTTCCGAATTTAATTATTTTTCTTGAAATATCTGAATTTGTTGTTATTATGAAAACATGTGACAGCAGTACTATCAAACTGGAAGTCGATGCATTCTTTGCCATTTTTTCATACAAAAATAATATTCCAAATTTCCGACTTTTCGGTGGATTTTCTCAAAATTTTTTCATCCAAACCTTATCCTGGCAATTACGAACACAACAAAGAAAAAATTTGCCAAATCGGTGGAGCTGTTCTCAAATGTTGATCTCTCATGCACGCAGCAATCTAATTTGATACGCAGTATCGAGTGTCCGTCACGCCAGCCGGAACCATATCAGCCGGAACCAAACAACTATGGCACAAGTAGCACGATACATGGTGCATCGTTGAGCACTATATGCTTTTTAAGCCGGAACCTTATAATTCCAGCCGGAACCTGATAAAGCCACATAGAACCATACAACAGCCAAACAAACTAGGGCACTAGTAGCATGATGTATTGTGCATCATTGTGCACTTTATAATTTTTCAGCCGGAACCTTATAAATCCATAAATTTAACAATTATCGGTAAAAAACCTTACAAATTCAGCCGGAACCATACCCTCTACAGCCAAACTAACTATGGCAAAAGTAGCACAATGCATTGTGCATCATTGTGCACTATATAATTTTTCAGCCGGAACCTTATAATTTTGACCAGAACCTTATAAAGCCAATGGAAACCGTACTACAGCCAAACCAACAATAGTACAAGTAGCACGATGCATTATGCATCATTGTGAACTATATAATTTTTCAGCCGGAACCTTACACATCCACTAATCGAAGATTTTCTGAGGAAAAAACCTTACAAATTAGGGTAACCTTGCAGTCAAAATAACTAAATCATAAGTAGCACGATACATTGTACATCTTTTTGCACTATATATTTATTTAGCCGGAACCTTATAATTTCGACCAGAACCTAATAAAACCAGCCAAAACCGTACAATAGCCAAAATAACTATGGCACAAGTAGCACGATGCATTTTGCATCATTTTGCACTTTATAAATTTCCAGCCGGAACCTCATAAATCCAATAATATACGATTTGTCATGAAAAAACCCTACAATTTCAGCCGGAACCATACCCTCTACAGCCAATTTTTCAGCAGGAACCTTATAATTCCGACCAGAACCTAATAAAGCCAGCAAAAATCGTACAACTGCCAAAACTAGCTATAGCACAAAAATCATATGTTGCACATTTAAGTAAACATTTTGTTTCGACTGGATTTTGATGGTTCTGGATGGCATTATAGTTTGGCTGCAAAAATATATAGAAAACTACTATATAAAATTATTTAGTGCACAATGATGAACAATGCATCGTGCTACTTGTGCCATAATTAGTTTGGCTGTAATGGTATGGTTCTGGCTGAATTTGTAAGGTTTTTTACGAACAATTGTATATTACTGGATGTATAAGGTTCCGGCTGAAAAATTATTTGCACAATAATCGTGCTACTTGTGCTATAGTTAGTTTGGCTGTTATACGGTTTAATTATATAGTGCACAATAATGCACAATACATCGTGCTACTTGTACTATAGTTGATTTGGTTGTTGTACGGTTTTGGCTGTTTTTAATAGGCTCTGGTCGGAATTATAAGGCTCCGGCTGAAAAAATATATAGTGCAAAATGATGCACAACGCATCGTGCTATAGTAAGTTTGGCTGTAGAGGGTATGGTTACGGCTGAAATTATAAGGGTTTTTCACGAACAATCGGATATTTCAGGATTTATAAGGTTTCATTAGAAAAATTATATAGTGCACAATGATGCACAATACATCGTGCTACTTATGATATAGTTAGTTTGGCTGTTGTACGGTTTTGGATAGATTTATTAGGTTCTGGTCGGAATTATAAAGTTTTGGTCAGAATTATAAGGTTCCGACTGAAAAAATATATAGTGCAAAACGATGTACAATGTATCGTGCTACTTGTGATATAGTTATTTTGACTGTAGGGTTATCTTAATTTTTAAGGTTTTTTTTCTCGGAAAATCTTCGATTACTGGATGTGTAAGGTTCCGGCTGAAAAATTATATAGTGCACAATGATGCACAATGCATCGTGCTACTTGTTCTATAGTTAGTTTGGCTGTAGAGGGTATGGTTCCGGCTGAAATTGTGAGGTTTTTTCACGACAAATCGTATATTATTGGTTTTATGAGGTTCCGGCTGGAAATTTATAAAGTGCAAAATGATCCACAATGCATCGTGCTACTTGTGCCATAGTTAGTTTGGCTGTTGTACGGTTTTGGCTAGCTTTATTAGGTTCTGGTCGGAATTATAAGGTTCCGGCTGAAAAAATATATAGTGCAAAAAGATGTACAATGTATCGTGCTACTTATGATATAGTTATTTTGACTGCAAGGTTACCCTAATTTGTAAGGTTTTTTCCTCGGAAAATCTTCGATTACTGGATGTGTAAGGTTCCGGCTGAAAAATTATATAGTGCACAATGATGCACAATGCATCGTGCTACTTGTGCTATTGTTGGTTTGGCTGTTGTACGGTTTCGATTGGCTTTATAAGGTTCTGGTCGAAATTATAAGGTTCCGGCTGAAAAATTATATAGTGCACAATAATGCACAATGCATCGTGCTACTTGTGCTATAGTTAGTTTGACTGTAGAGGGTGTGGTTCCGGCTGAAATTGTAAGGTTTTTTCACGACAAATCGTATATTATTGGATTTATGAGGTTCCGGCTGAAAATGTATATAGTACACAATGATGCACAATACATCGTGCTACTTGTAATATAGTTAGTTTTGCTATAGTATGGTTCTGGCTGGCTTTATTAGGTTACGGCTGGAATTATAAGGTTCCGGCTGAAAAACAATATAGTGCACAATGATACACGATTCATTGTGCTACTTGTGATATTGTTAGTTTGACTGTATTTAACCAAACCATCGTTTCCGGCTGGAATTATAAGGTTCCAAGGAAAAATCATATATTGCTGGATTTATAAGGTTCCGGCTGAACAATTATATAGTGCACAATGATGCACAATGCATTGTGCTACTTGTACCATAGTTAGTTTGGCTGTAGAGGGTATGGTTCCGGCTGAATTTGTAAGGTTTTTTTCTCGATAAATGTTATATTTATGGATTTATAAGGTTCCGGCTGAAAAATTATAAAGTGCACAATTATGCACAACAATACATCGTGTTACTAGTGCCCTAGTTTGTTTGGCTGTTGGTTGTATGGTTCTGTGTGGCTTTATCAGGTTCCGGCTGGAATTATAAGGTTCCGGCTTAAAAAGCATATAGTGCTGAATGATGCACAATGCATCGTGCTACTTGTGCCATAGTTGTTTGGTTCCAGCTGATATGGTTCCGGCTGGCGTGACGGACACAGTATCGAGCTTATAACAAAGGTAGGAAGAAAAATTCGTAATTTTTCGGATAAACTGTGTAAATGCACCCCAATGCATCAATTGAATGTACATTCTCGTATCCATGGAGAGGCTGTCCGTGATTCCGAAGTTGGATTTTTTTTGATGATGCGTTCCAAGCGAAATATCTCTGCATCTCTATGTAAAACACTGTTCTTGCAAATGAATCTCTGGCGCATGTTACGAAGAAGCTTGTTAGCGTTGTCGCGGCTGGGCTTTGGTCGTGTGGACTGCCGTGAAATAAGCTGGTTGTCCATTCTCCAAGTGCACAGCTAAACGAACTCCAGTTGGATGACGTTCGTCTTTTGAGAATGGAAAGATATTCATAACCGCCTCATTGCTGCTGACGTATCTTTCTGTTTAGTATTGCGAAACTTCATCGTTGGTATCAGGAGCTGAAGTAGCAAATACAGCCATGTCACTTTCTTTCGTGACGTACTCACAAACGTATATGGACTTGACAGAATTGAGGTACTCAGCATTTCAATTTGGACCCCCATAGAGTACATCCAACATCGATGTCTCCGAAGACCCGATACTTCACAATGAAGTCAATGAGAATCTTATGTTTCTGCCTGAATTCTTGTGCTGTAATGTCGTGGCGATCGGTGGATGATTGGCCGAGTAGTAACAGCTGCGTGATTTCGATCCATTTTGAGTTGCGAGTCAAAGTGATGGATAAGTTTGGTCGAGCGTATTGCCGTACGTAGGTCATTGCATTCTATTCGTGCATAGGTCGGCCTAAATTGTTTACATTTCCATCTACATTCTTGCAAAATCTCGTGCTTCGATAATATCCGCCCCGAATGATGTCATTTGGAAGGAATCGTTTTACTTTTGTATACTATGAAAAAAACGCTTTGACCGAAGTGCTTGGCCAGAAAGCAATGATGATCAGTCATACATGCGGCAATTGATTTTTATTGATATAGATTTTCTTCGGGTTTTCCCAGAAGCTTCTGAGTTTTCCAATAAGATTTTCAAATTTTTCTCTCCTGAAAGATCATCTGAATCGAATACGCGTGGAAACCCGTACAAAAACATCATTTTTCGATTTTCCGACTTTTCCGGTGGATTTTCCCAAAATCTTTTGTTAGAACCATCTCCTAGTAATTACGAATACAACAAAAAAAGATTGAGCGAAATCGGTTAAGCCGTTCTCAACTGAAGCGCTATAAAAAAAATGCAATTTTCTTCAAGTTTTTACGAACACAACAAATAAAAATCAGCAAAATCGTTCCAACCGTTCTCTAGTGATGATCAGTCATACATGCGCGAATTTATTTTTATTAATATAGATTGAATATCTTTCAAAGAAGGAATTGCATTCAAAGAAGAAAAGGAATTGCATTCAAAGAAGAAATTAACAATATCTAAAATAATAAACCTGACGTTTGATTTAAATATAACATTTTCTGCGAACATCCATTCCTATTACCGCATCACAAGATCAACGATTAATTAATTAGAAAGTCACAGCAGGTAACACATCCTCATGCTGGATTGAATTGATTTTTTAAGAGAGTAATGGCAATCGAATGGATTTAATGTCCTTACCGACCGTACCCTTTTGCAACCAGCCCTTAAATAAATAGCATACGACAACGGATAACCTTCGAGTTAACCTACGAGTTATTGTAACAACTCCAAATTAATGATATGTTTACTTTTTCTTTATATAATCTTACTACATTTCAATTTACTCTGCCCACTGGTACGAATTTTGTTAGTCTGTGGAAAGGGCATCACACATTTGTAGAAATATCAAGACTAATTGGTGGCACTACACAAATGGTGTCCACATTAGATTCACGACCGTTATGCTGCATTATGGATGATGTTTCGAATTGAGTCAATGCACTGTGAACGGTGCAATAATGATCTTGGTTATCTAGAAATATCGCTTCTCTATTTTGTGATATAGTTTGTTCTCATTTGATTACGTCATTCGATTACACTACAACAACCTGATTTCATCGTTTTATATTTGGTGACCCCTTGATAATTAGATCCATATGAGAAATCTGTAGACCCCTTGATAATTAGATCCATATGGATGAAATATATGGAATTTATGATAAGCTCAACCAAATATAAACCTTGCGGACATGTTTACCTAAATCAAAATGATGTTAATAGGATTTTTTGTTGTTGTTGATACATTCGCAAAATCGCAACCCGTGGTTTCAACTCCAACTACACATGGCTATCGGTATTGAATATTGATGTTGTTGTGTACGATTAAAGTATATTACGAGACCGCGCTTACTTTGCCATTCGACCACAATATTTATTAAATAAACAGAATGTCAAGTGTGTGTACATGTACACAATCCACGTACAGCAGTAAAGTAGGCAAATACAATTAAATTATAATTTTAGCTTGGTGATTTGGAAAATTAAAAAAAAAAATCATTAAACAAATTTTCGTCCATTATAGCTACACGTAAGGTACCCGTGTTATAATAACAATAAAAATAAAACAAACCATTTTATTGCATATGCGGGTATTTAAAGGCACCCGAGATTAATTTTTAAGTATATAGTACGTACATACATAGTCGTAATTTATTTGATGCTGGTGTTTGTCACCTTAATTATTTCGATTGTAGATTAGATTTTATATTAATAGAACGCTACTTGGTATTTCGACATCGAAAATTGTGTGTACGTTCAGTAACGACATAAAAATGTCATATGATAATGGAATGGAATGTAATTTTATAATAATATAAAATTAACACTTTAACACGCGAAGAAAACTCTACAACATTTTTCTTTATTTTTGTATTTATGTAGATAAAACAACCGTAAAAAATCATCCCACATATTGTCATTTAGAATCAATTATTTTGAACTTTTGACGTTTTTTATGATTTTCTTTTCACGAAAATTAAAATTTGTGTTTTTAACTGTAGTAATGGCGTAAATTTATAAAGTGTCTGAATTTTTAATTTGTCAAATATTTGTGTATCTACACTGTGCATCTGGTTTATTTTTTTGTTACAGGGTCAAGGTTAGAATGTATGTTTTCTAAAATATTTCGAAGATTCGTGTTTAGTGTAAACATAAAATTTTTGGTGGTACTATCCTATTCAAAATTGTTTGTGCAATATATGTTTTTTGTGCAACGTAACACAAACCTCTTTTAATTGAGACGAATAATAATTTTGTAGACACGTAGAAAATTACATTCAATGAAGCACCAGATTTAAAATTCTGTGTGCACATTAAAAATAAAAAAAAGAAAATTCGAGTCGTAATAGTATGTAATGTACAGTCGTTGGCCAAAAAATTTCCGCACCCATAGAAATCACATAAATATTTTTTTTCAAAACTCGATTACACTGTACATAAAAAAAATATTTTCCGAAGAAATTTATTCTAGTTAACATAATTTATTTTATGTAATTAAAAATAATATTAACATTTTGTGGCTCCTCCTTTCGTTGATATTACTTGTTTGCTCGTTCCGGCATGTTTTTGTAGCAATTCTTTATTGTATTTTGTATTTCTAAGTCATTTTTCCAAATGTCCTCGATATTTTTTCTTAGATCGATCACTGTATTGTTGGTACGCATACAAACTAGTCGCTTCAACATTCTCCAGCAATCCTCTATTAGGTTAAGATCTGGTGAATTGCCTGGCCAGAGAGTAATGTTTATTGTTTTACTGTTCAAGTAATTTTTAACGCTTAATGCATTGTGGCATGGTGCGCCATCTTGAAGGAAAGTGTACATCGATGGACGAGCAGGCAGGGCTTTCACATAGGGCATATACACATCTTTCAAAACCTTATTGTATTGATCTTGCCGCATCGTTCCTTGTACAAAAGATATTGGTCCAGGGCTCCCTTTGGTGGTATACAGCTCCATAATCTGACAGACGGTGGATGTTTGACTCATTTTTCCACGCAGTCCTCATTATAGCGTTCGCTTGGTCGCCTGCTCACGAAATTGTCAAATTCCGTGACCGCCTTTAGGCAGCACTTGTCGCTAAACATTAGCTATGAAATGGAAAAATAAAGTTGGTTATTATTTTTCATTTTTGAACCCAGTTAAATAAAATTGGTGTTTTTAAATTAGGAACTTACTCTATTCCAATCAAATTCTATGACTTTCTGATGGCCCAAACCAGTCGTTGTTGTCTCATGCGTGGAGTGGGACGAGGCTTTACCTTGGTGTCTGCATATGAGTTGATTTTCTTTCAAACAACGTCGTTCTTTTTCTACCGCAGTTTTCACGCGCATACGAAAATATCCTCTTCGTCCTCTATTTTTTGGGCAATTCGCTGAATACTGACTCGTCCTATGCCGAGTTTTATGGCTATAGCACTGTATGAATGCTGCCCTCTTTCAATGAGAACAGCTGCAGCACATTTTTGCTGGTCCCGGATGTCCTTTCCAACCATTTTGTTAGAAAAACTTAGAATTTGATAATGTGACACGAAAATTCACTTTAAAACAATTCTCTCTCTAGCATTTACATCCCATGAAGGGATTTTGCCGCCCGCACTATGTTCCTCCATCCGCCTCGGTCCATCGCTCTCGTCCTCCAATTTCGACATCCTAATACGAGTAGGTCTTGTTCGACGTCGTCACGCCAGCGCAGTCGGGGTCTTCTTCTACGACGTACTCCGGCTGGTTGTTGATGGAACACTTTGGAATGGAACCGAGCCATCTCACTCGATTAGATTTGATGAAGCCGATAATATCGCTACCTCCGAGAAGTTGCTTTATTTCGTGGTTCATGCGAATCCGATATTCATTGCTTTAAAACAATACCGTATATAAAATAAAAGTTGTTTGCAACTTTAAAAGTATAGCGTCACGTACACAAAAGTAAAAACAATATTTTTCTAACATAAACACTTTCTTAGGAATCGATCTACAAAAAACCACTTTGGAATATCAACTAATTAACAAACGCAAGTTAAAATTCTTTTCACTGGAAAAAAAACGCATACAGACAGACACGTTTACGCGACCGTCCATTTAAATTAGCCATAAACAAGAGCACAAAAGGGGCTCAGAAAAAATAGTAGGAGGAAAGTTAAAGAAGAACAGAAAAGCTAGTTTTATTATGTAAAAACGTTGAAATGATGTAACCGCGCAAGTTTTTTGGCCAACGACTGTATGCTCTATAAAAAATCATTCTTATTACTAGATATTACCGTATTCCGTCCTTTCGATTTTAGCTCTTCGGATAGCCGTCTAGGCACTGAATTGATTAAATTCCTTAAAAAATATATGGGTAGATGTGCCATACCTGGGGCCTATTTCATAGAAGTTACATTGTACTTTTTTTTACATTGTACAAAAATATTGTACATTTTGGATTTTATGTACATTTTTGTGTTACATACTTTTTGGTATTTTTTTGAATGTATAAAAAATATTACATACAATTTTTAATAGCTATTACTGGAAAATGGACATTTTTGTTTTATAGAAGTTTAAATTGTATTTGAAATGACATTTAAAAACTACATTGAACAAAAATATCTACCTTTCCAAATAGCGCGCAGAGGTTGATTTTATAATTTAAGTGTTTTTAATATTTTCCGTGGAATTTAAAGTGGTAAATCACAAGAAAATGAAATTAAAATAGGTATGGAATATGTACGAATTAATTAATTTGGTTATTTTAGTTAAAATGAATTAGATCGCAACTGACTCATGCGATGAGAAAATTGTAAACAGTAGACGTTGCCGAAATCGAGTATTTCAGCCTTGTGCTAGTCGTGTGCCGTTGTGTTCTGAAATTTTGCGATATTATCCTAATAAAATTATTTGGTCAGTGTGATATCTAAAGTAATTGATTGAAAATAGAAATAAAAATATTTTATCATAATTTTCATTTATAAGGCTCACAAGTACGTTGGCCAAGCCATAGCTTCTTAGAAATTCCGCAACACTTCAGACAAATGCGTAGCTTACCTCGTGTAGCATGCCTCGTTGATCGGAAAGGACAACATTCATTGAATGTATAATAATGGTTATGGCTAGACCCAATTTAAATTTATTTTATGCTTCCGCTAATTGGCCTGGATCAGTACATGATGCTCGAGTACTCAGGTAAAATAATTAAATATTATTTAACCAAATAATTTTCTGAAGGGCTGATAATAATTATAATAATTACTACAAGTGATGTTTATTAACTTTTCCGTATTTTACATGTAGTTCATTATTCACAAAGTGGGATGTTAAATAGTTGGCGACCATTTCCAAATGTATATACTATATTATTGGAAATTCGGCATACGGCTTGTGGAATTGATTGTTGCGAATTGCCAATTATTCCTAAAAATATTATGACAAATGGTGGAAGTCAATTTGTAAGAAAGCTAAAGGCAACACGACAAGTTGTTGAACGATCACTTGGTTTGCTGAAGGAAATTTTTCCATGTCTTAACCATTTACGTTTGAAAACTCCACAGAATTGTATAAAAGTAATATTGGCATGCATTACTATTTACAATATTCGCAGACGATTTTCAAAAGAGGACTTACAATTTGATGGTAAAAATCAATGTACTGAAATATGCATTTTTATATATATTTTCTAACATAACTACTTCTAATTTAAGATGAAAATATTTTTAATGATGAATCCTTTCCTACAGAAAGTGATATAAAAATAACAGGGGCTGCACTTGCTTAACAAATACTTAATTCGTTAGAGTGAAATATTATTAAATATATTTTTCAATTTTTAAACTTTAAAAACGTTATCATTTTTATCATCAAAAAGTAGAATTTCTTCAGAGTATTTGTACTTAATATTTAAACCCAATTGCTGTTCCTTTTTTTTTTTTTTTTTTTTTTTTTATTTCATTACCAGCTTAATCATTATAAATAAAATACATTGTGTGTAAAACATTATTAAAACTAACAAGATTAAGAAAGTAAGATAAGAGGACCATTGGATCAAAATAGATCACGTGAGTGGTCCCCTGATTCTAAGCCACAAAAAAATATTTGAATTCTATTTACAAAATGAAAATCAATTTAAAATCAAATTAATTTACAGTTAAAATTAAAATTAAGAGAAACAAAAATTGTATAATAAAATTATAACTACATCTTAATTATTACACATGAATATATTAAAACCTCTTAAACTACACCATTTAATTTTAACATATATAATTTTAAAACCAATAAAAACAAAAACAATAATATTTTAAACCAATAGTTCAAAAAGATGGTCAATATTTTTAGTTTGATGAAGCCATTCTTTAAGGTATAGTGAAAAACTAGAGAAGTTGCCGCACTTACGAATATCCAACGGTAAATTGTTAAAGATGATTGGTGCAATGACATTAATAAAGTTTCTTCTTAGATCTAATCTAAACTTAGGAATATGTTTCAAGAAGGTATGATTTGATCTGAGATTATACCCTGCATGAGTCACAAAATTATTCCCACTTTTAACATAGAATATTCTAAGTACCTTGAAGACGAATATGTGACGTAGAGGAAGTATGCTGAGATTTTCAAATAATGGCCACGAAGGCGAAAAGGATGGTTTAAAGCACATTATTCTGATTAACTGCTTTTGTCGCACGTAGATAGGACGTAGTGTAGCATTGCAAGCACTACCCCAACATGATAAACCATATTGCAGTATTGAGTCCGCTAATGCAAAGTAAATCGTCCTAAATAAATATTGCGGACAAAATAGCCGTAAGACATACATTTTTCTGGAGACCAATGATAGTCTAGTTTTCAGCCCTTGTGTGTGCGCTTTCCAATTTAAATCTCTATCAATAATAATACCTAGATATCGAAATTCATCAACAGTGTTCACTAAGAAGCAGTCATTAGGAGGGCATTGCGTGTTATTGGTTCTGCTGCATTTGAAAGTATGATACGTTGTCTCAAGATACAACGATGAGGTATCCCTAAAATGTAATAATTTCGTTTTGTGACTCAAAACAAAATTATGTGCGTCCAACCAAATAGACAAACTTTTTAAATCATGATCTATGAGCATGATATTATCTTGATAACTTGGACTAGCATATGTAAACGAGAAATCGTCAGCAAAAGCAGTTGGAGAAAAAGTTTTCATAAATTAACTTTTTTTTTATAATATAAATCTCCATTAATTGAATTTGAAAATCATTTTTTCTTTTTTTTAAAGCAAATAAATCTGTTTTATTTCAATTTGTCTTTTATTTTCTATAAGAACTTTTTTTTTGTATCTGCGTTAGTGCCGCAGAAGTTGAAGGCAATGGCACATGGGATACTGGCAATTCCAATTCAATTGTGCACGGCAAGTCTTCATTTAATATTGATAAAAACTGTATGTCAGACGTGGATATCGACTGTGCATTTGTTTTTAAGGAAGAAGATATTTCCGTTGATGATAATGCAGTGGTGATAACGGCGATTCCAAAGGTGTTGGAATTTTGAAGAAAACGGCTTGCGATGATGATGTTCCTGATGATTCGGTCCCGCCTAATCCATCCACGCATTCATTGCCTATTGGATAAAAATATATTATAATTAATTTAAACTAACCAAATGTGAAATTATCATATACAACAATTAAAAATTTCAAAATATTTCATCTATTTTTAGATAATTCAGAACAAACAAATCAAAATATGTACAGAAACATAGTATTCTAATATTCACATTGCACTTGTAATAATACTAACCAAACTTTTCGTCTGCTCCGATCTAAATTTCTTTTTTGTAGGATTATAGCCATAACCGCCATCAAATTCGTAATCACACATCTTTTTTTATTAAAAAAACAGTGCGAATTAATTAATTATCGCCGTAGAAGTGAAACGTGTATAAAATAATAATTTAATGTAGTAATGTACTCGTATGCAATTAATATGCAGTATAGCGGCTCTATAATCTTTTTTTCTATCTTTTTTTATCTTTTTCTTAGGCCAATCGATATTTTATGTACAAAGTATGGGTTTTGGTAAAATAAAAATTCATACTTTATAAATAAAACATCAGAGTAGCCTATATTTTCTAATGAAAATGACAAATTTACGTCATCTGTCACAAAATGTACAATTTTACAATAATGTGCAATTGCACTGGAAACATGTACATTTACATTGGTACGTTTGTACAAAATGGATGTATGAAACAAAAAAAAAGTACATTGTACCTTTTCAATTTTACAATGTAATGTAAATTTAAAAAAATGTAACTTCTATGAAATAGGCCCCTGGTCTATTGCATTCCATGTTTCCTGTGTCGTTCTTCCAGTCCAGACGCTGATGAAACCGATCTCATTATAAGGAGTATCAAATATGTTGATTGGAGAACATTTCCTCGTAACGTTTTAATTGGCCCAACACCGTTAGACGAAATGCAACCTCATTATGTATCCATCCATATAACATTTCGCCAGAACTCGAGTGGCTTGTTAATGTGTCGCGAGCAAATTTCAAACGTTTCGTTTTGTTATTTCGAGAAATGTGTGAATTCTTTTAGTAGTGTGTTTTCTGACGCCTCATCCTTCAATCTATGGCAAGTAGTTGGCGGCTCAGTTAGTTTTCTCTTGAAAAATGTATTATGTTATGGGCATTTCGTTACGGATTAATTTTCACAGCGCTAGCAATTAAATCAGTAAATCTCCTTTAGCAGTTGTTGGTCGATTTCACTGACAACACAATTTGTTGTTGTTGTACTATTTGGTATAAAATCGTATACTTGAGACAATTATATTTTCTTGAGAAATTCCATTTTTGAAATCAGCTTTCATAGCTGCTTTAACTTCCATTTTAACTACTAATAACTGAACACTATATACTAAACAAGATAATAAAACAAAATCTACCGGTTTTACCGCTACAAAATTTTTATAAATCAGTGTTTTTTCATTTCACACAAATAATTTTGAATCAAACATTGTTGGTTGTAATTTTGCACCGAAATAAAAAATACAAAGTTTTTTTATTGAGTTGAAACGCATTTAAGTTAAAATAAAATTTTCTATAAAATAATTATTTGTTTCATTTTAAAGAGGTTTGGGTTACATCACAATGAACATATATCGTGCACAAACAACTTTGAATAGGATAGTATATCAAATAGTTTTCTTGGTTATTTTTAGTTCAAATTGTGAATGTATTGTAACGAATTTCGCTACCACTCGAATTTTCCAAACTTTATTAATTGGTTAACTTCAGTCAACAAATGTCAAATTTGTTTTTTACACTAACTATGCGATGTAACCTCTCGTGTCACACAAATTTTGTAAACTTTTTGGTTATGCTGTTCTACTGCGCTTGCATAATAATTTACTACCGCAGTGAAGTTTTGAATATTAAAAAAAAAGTGTAGCTACACATTTTAACGAAAAGTGTAGGTTCCAAAAGAGTGCCCGACTTGGGATGCTGTAATTGGCGATATGGCCGTACACGTGGATCTTTGACCAAATTGATTTAATTCTAAATATTAATTCAAAAAATCGTAACAATGATTACCGAGTGTGGAATTTAGTTTGCTTGACTTGGGATGGTGGCTATTGTAAACAAAATTTCAAGACAATCGGCATGTTATGAAAAAAGAGAAACAACAATGTTGTCTATTTCATGTCGTCGAACAAGGTTACAGATTTATGCGTGGATCTAAAAATATATTTGTATATCGAATTGGCGGCCAATGATAAAATATGTGAATCTCTTACTAATATTTATTTACTTACTTTATTTTACCATATTACTTGTTTACGGATTTATTTTTATTAAAATAAGGACGAAATATAGGAGAGGATTTTTAATTAAATTTTTTCTGACCTAAATACCTATTTGCCATTCAGGATGCAAGCGTGCCCTAGCCAGCGTTCTAGCATTTCATTTCCAATATTGGGAATCGAAGTCTGATGCCTTTTCTTCTTATTGTATAGAACTGGGAGTTTAGTCTGAAATTTTTCCGATTTCGCATTTTTACGATAACGAAAAATTATGGTGTTTATAAATTATATTTTGTTGTTTATAACTTGAACTTGACAGATCAAATAAATTTCTTGTTTTATTATATCGGATTTTCCTTTAGGGAGATAACAATCTTGTAAATTAATTCGAACGCACCCCTGAACGTTTTTCATTATCTGTCAACGTCTAAACGTCAATCAACGTTAACATTTTTATCATGGTGAAGTGCACGAACGAGCCACGTTTGGAAATTATTAAAAATTACTACCGCAATTCTGAGCCGGTAGTCGCAATTTTAAGAGCGTTTACTTCAATGTTCGGTCGTAGTAATCGTCCCACCAGATGGATTGTGCGAGATTTGGTGAATAAATTCGAGTCAAAATATTCACTATTCGGATTTTCCTGTGCCAGTGAGATAAGGCACAGGTTGAAGTATCGAAAATATCGCAGCTGTGAGTGTTAACAAGAAGTTTGCATAAAGATATTGGGTTACACCCTTTGGCGCTTTACTAGCATTTTTATGGTTTCTTGTTATTTCTAATTCAAATTCTAATATATCAGTTTCATTACAGTCATTATTTGGTGGTTCATTTATATTCACTCTTGAGATGTATCCAGAATGTTGGGACTCCATACCATTTATTTCTGTAGTTAAATCTAGCAAACGGTCAATCCCTTCTTCTTAGTTAGTGGCTTAGTTTTTTTGCATCTATATGGGCCCCCTCCAGTCCCATTAATCATTTAGTTTTGCTATTGCTTATTTTAGTTTTAATATTATGCATTTAAAATCTTTTCACTTTCCTTGATATAACCGCCATTTTTTAAAACCAATTACAGGTCTCCCACCGATTACGTAGCAAATTTACAAATAAATTAGTAATTTAATCTTTATTATTAATAATCTTAATAATATCTATTTAGATTAAATAACTAAAAGCACATTCGGTAACACAAACAAATTCCGTTAACTTAGTAGCAGACGGATTTTACATTAGATTTTCGGATAATCCGATATTGTTTCCTCTAGTTTAATAATATTGCGGATTTTACGATTTCAGATTTTACGAAACAGGAAAATAATTCATAACATGAAAATTTACAGTTGATCGAATAAATCCGAAATCGGAAAAATTTCAAAATAGCCCCCTGAATTAATATCACTTTCATTACTTCTTGGGCACAGAGATCATCATCACAAAAATTACTTTTTTTATTGAACATCGTTTATTATTTGGTGTTTACATCTTAGAAGCCATTTTTTATTTCAACCGCTTCCTGCTATATCCAAACCTAAAAACAGGCCAGGTATAATGCGCAGAGAGCACCGGGCACTTTTCGTATTTTAAATGCACAGTGTCTCAACTTTCAAACTACCGCCACTTGATTTGAAGCGATTCCCTTTTACAAACCTTTAATAATCAGAAATCTCTTAAAATTTTGTCATTCGATTAATTCTCTGAGAGAGAGGACATCACTGGGTTAAACCAATGCCTTCTAAACTACAGGCCTTTTACTACTCTCATTTTTCGCACATGACGTCAATTTAAGTCTAAACCGAGACTGCGCAATAATAATTTTATGATATTTACACTAACAAAGCAACTAGACAAAGCAACAAAAACGTCGACTTAGCGTGTCGCCATCATTTGGTGTAAGCGGCCTGTAGTTTAGAAGGCATTGGTTAAACACAAAATTTATAAAAATTAGAACTACACTCAATGATCTTCTGTTCTATTCTTCTTTTGAAGTGATTAACCCTAGTGCGTGTGATATCCTCGGCTACCTTTTGCACAGTCGTCTATTTTTGTATGTTACAGTTGTAATTAGAAATTTTACAACTTGGACGAACGTGAGAGCAAAAAGTAGTTTAAATGTCCGAATTAGAGTAACAAGTTACCCAGAAGATTACCTTTATATATTTTACACGATATTTGAAAGAAATATTTAGTATACAAATATTTTATAGTTTTGTGTTATATATCGATGTATTTCATTGTTTGCACTTATTTCATTTAATTTATGGTTATTTTTTTATGTATTTTAAAAAAACTTACCAACATTTTTTTATTATTATCGATTAGTATAACTCTGAACGAGCAGCTATGGAATTCCTAATTTTTGTTAATTTTGTAACAAGTAAAGAAAGTTCTTTCGCAAATGACAAAATTCTTAGAAATCTTCGATCAAAATATGATAGTAAGTGTTCTATAAATACAATTCTAAATCAAATCAACTTAAATCATCATCAGTTTTGCAAGTTCTACGAACTTTGTGTACTCAGAAATATGTTTTCTTGAATAACCAAGCAGTTAGATCGATGTCCTTCATCAAATGGTAATTGCGAATGATTTTCATATTTGTGTGATCCTTAAGTTAATGTTATTTAAAATATTACTTTTAATGATTTCTGGTAATTGCAATTAATTAAACGAGCTTTAGTTTATTTTTATTTTTTAAAAATAATAAGACGAATCAATCTTGATACTAGATGATTCAGCTTTCTAAATATATTTGCAAATTGAAATATAATCTTAAATATATATGGTATTGAGATTCGGTCCAAATGACCTCTGGCCTATTTTAATATATCAGTTGACTTTGTAATTTGTGCAGCCAAAAAATAACAAAGCCTAATTGGAACTTTTTACTTTCCTTCAAATGTTAGGCAAAATTGGCCGAAAATCCGGAATGTGAGGATCAGTGAGCTGTTTTACAAACTATAGGATTTAAGTTCTAGACAAGTACGATAAAATTGTTAAAAATGCAAATTTATCCGAAATAGTTAACTTAATTTACGCTACCATAATAATTTTAGTTACATCTATTTACGATTAAGTCATTATTTTGTATTATTTTAGACAGCATACTCGTATACGCTACGGTAAGAGTATAAGTACATAACAATTAAAAATTTTGTAAACCACCCAAAATCCCTACATCGGATCGGATATGCGGTTACCAGACATATTTCGTTGAATGTTTATTTTAATAATAGAATCAACAATGTGCATGCACATGCATGTTTATTATATTTTGTATATATGAAAGGAGATGACCATTATAACGTTTTTAGAATTTTAATTTTAAAACTAGATAAATTGAAAAGACCATAAAGAATAAACAATAATTGCACTTCATGCACACAACACACTGTACAGAGAATTTTCCACATTGAATATTGATGTATCATCAAATTATAATTAAATAAAAATATTTATAGAAATATAAAAAAAAATTAATAAATAATATAAAATTTAATTAATTATAAACAATTTTGTATATAAAAATTTATAAACGTGACCTGAATCAAAATGTTTGCCTGTTAATTTTTACTCCCTCGAACCAAACAGAAGCAACAAAATTATACGATGTGTTCTATGTGTGCTCTGTCAATATAATTTTGATATTTTATATAACATTTTTATATTGTAAAATAATGTATATAGAGAGGAGTATACGTACGTCCTTATATAGCATATTGTTTGCTAAAATCATTATTGCTGATCGATTTTCAATTGAATAAATTAATGAGATGGGAAAATGATGGTTTACGTTCATTAAAAGTCAAAATATTTTTTATGTAACATTTCGAGTTAAAAATAATATTTAGATCGCTCGTATGAATAGAACTTTATGTACATTACATAATTTATTAGTAGCAGCATGGTAGTGGTTCGCACTCGTAAAACTAATTAGTGCGAGTTGAGCACGTAACTACCTTCTACTAAAATTTCGGTTCATGCTGCTTGTTTTACTTTTAAATTTTAATGAACATTACCGGCATTAATTTTTTAGAATTCCTGTCAACTCTGTGCATTCATTAATGAAAAAAATTATGCTATTATAGTCCGACCGATAAGTTTGCAACATATCGAGGGTTATATTAACCAAAGACTATAATAGTATTTTTCAAGCGTGGTGAGTCATTTTGACGCGCATTCGATTGGACTGAATTAACTGAAGTAGTAGCTACATCTGAAGTAATTGAAATGTAGTGAATGTTCGATTAACAGCTCTTCACTTCAACTACAAATTGAGCAACTGAACTAACTGAGGAGATAATTTGCTTGTGTAGATACTTCAAATAGGTTTTTGTTTTATTTGGACATTTTAATTTGATGATTTTCAATTAACCAGCAATTAGTCAAAATTTTGTCTAAATACTCTAGAAAATACATAAAGATATAAAATTGACAACTAGTTATTTGGACATTTATGTGTATCAAACGAACATCTTCAACGAACAGTTAACGAAACACTTTAGGAAAATTCGGTCATTCACAATTTCAGTTTAGGAAAAAGAGGCTTAAATTTCGATAAGGTATCGAAAATGTGATGTTACAAAATGCCATCTCAGTTAGTATTGTGTATTGTTTTGGTGACGGTATGACGAACGAAAGTTTGTTTAAAATTGAGCTTCAGATTTTTTTTTCTTTTTCAAAATGCTATTTAAATATTTCTCCTAATTCCTTTTTTCTACGGAAAGCCGAATTAGTGCCGCAACAGGCCCGATTCTGACTTTCCTATAGGCCAAAGGAATTAGGAAAAATATTTTCTTAGTAATTTGGTCACAAATTTTTTTTTTCCGGCATACTATGTTAAACAGTTGGTGTAATTTTTTTCAAAAACAAAATTAAATTGGTAATATTTTTCCTATTCGATACGGAAAAAATATTTCCTAAATTATAAAAATTTAGATCAAACATGATTTCTCAGTAGGCCAGAAAATGATATTTTGACAAATGTAAATATTTTTCTTAATTCCTTTTCCTATAGGAAAACCAGAATAGACCTGCAGGGGGTTACTTTGAATTCCGAAATAAATGTTGTTTTATTACTACTGAGGTATCAACATATTTTGATCAATTTAATGTGGAAAAGTAAAAATATTTCTAAGGCAACTCGATATAAATTTCAAAAATTTCATGGAATTAATATTTTCTGTGCATCGAGTTTTCATAGAAAAAATACCAAGAAAAAAACAAATAGATAATTCACATTGAAACGATATCACGTTCACATTGAACGATCTTCATCTGGTACTTTAGATTTAAAATGTGGAGGGTTAAATTTAATTGATGGTCTAAAATTGTGGGATGTAAAAACTTAATTGTACACTATGCTTTGGCAAACTCAGGCTATTTGAGCAAGGAGCCTTCCATATAAAGAAATACCAGTTTAATAACAATTAGGCCCGTTGCACGCTTGAGCTATGTTTTTTAAGCAAAGTGATCTATTTTTTGAGATCGCAGCTTCTAGGTTTATTTTGCAAAGCCTAAATAAGTGAAACCGAATTTGTAACGATTCTGTAGGATAGAAACATAGCCGAGAAAATGAGCGATGTGAGCTAATTAATTATCTCCAATGCGAAAATAAAACATTTAAATATATTGCTTTACAGATTGTTTTGACCCTGAAATTTATCTACAATGTTTCTCTTATTTGGGTTTTTGAAACCTAAACGGGAAGCTGGAAAATGAAAATATAGCTCACATCAGTCAAAAGTATAGCTCAAGTGTGGGTTGGGCTTGATATCTCCAAAAACGAAATCCCCAAGCACATAATTCCCAAATCATAAGCCCCAAATTAAAAATCCCCAATTTAAAAACCCGCAAATTCAAAATCCCTAAGCACAAATCCCCAAGCACAAAATCCCTAAAATGTTGTTAAATAAGCTTGGGTTAGATTAAAAATTGCGGCGATTTTTAATCTAACCCGAATTTTTATGAACCTTTGTACGTATTAGAAAAATAATTTTATGTTTATTAACAATTTAATAAAACAGTTATAATTAAAATACACAAACGTTTATTATACAAAATAAAATAAGTAAGAGTTGAACAACATTTAAAAATAAAATTAAAACAAACATTTATTACACAGACTAGTATTCGAAGGAGTTATAGTTTCACCAGATTGGATTTTTTGCAAATGAGTCTGAACAACAATCATTTCATGTGAAAGTTCTTTAATGATTTCAAATAAGCCACAATTTTTTTTCCAACTACAACTTTAGGTCTACGATGCCAAGCTTTTATAGAATTTTGTGTACGAGGAAAATTTTCTTCAATAAAATCTACGACGCACCAACATTCTGGCTTATATTTAGGACCATGTTTTGCACTTCTCCCACAAATATAGGAATCTTAAATAAATTAATTAATACAGACGAACTTCTTAATTCAATTGTTCTGTTCATAAAATCATTTTCCGATAATTACTGTAGCAATGATATGTTGTATGCAGTTCCATGCATAAAATGTCCCATTTTCCAAACGCGAAAGCTCAGTTGTTTAAGATATCCCTCTCAATATTTTTCGTTGATGTGTATGGGGTCCTGTGAAACTGCAGCTAGCACATCTACAACGATTTCTTTTGGTTCCGGTAGTGCGGAGTTTATTTGCTAAACGAGTGAATAAACCTCTTCAAAAAGTGAAAGAAATCTCAGGCTCATTCAGCGTATAATCTAATCGCCTCCCGTTAATTTTGCCGAAACGTGTATACCATCATTTATAACTAGAAATTACTGAGATACTTGTAATGTAAAATGAAAGCTATAGTTAAATTAATTAAGTTTTCACCACTAAACGTCCCCCTTCAGTCACCACTAAACGTCCCCCTCCAGACTAAAACATTTTCATTATAAGAATTGTTCGCACGGGTTCCGAGATAAAAGCCTGGACATTTAATAAAAAAATCACACTGTATAAACACAAAATACGAAAATTGCGCCTGTTTTTTAATTCAACCGGAGCAAGCAGAGTTACCCTGGAGTTACATACTCTCCATACACAAACATTCATTTCAGAGTAAAATTTGAAGAACGGAATATGCAGTGTGTAAGCCCAGATCAAAAATATAAACGCAGTATGCAGAGTAAAATTACTCGGGTTTGATAAAAAACAGAGTATTTTTTGACAGTGTACTGCCAGCCCAGGTTGAATTAAAAAATAGACCCAATATATGGCATAAATTCAAATATTTTTTAGAAAGCTCTAGGCCCGTTGCACACTTGAGCTATGTTTTGAGATCATAGCTTCTTGGTTTACTTTTCAAAGCCTAAATAAGTGAAACCGAATTGGTGGAGTCTAGCTGATGTGAGCTAATTATTTATCTCCAAGATGAAAATAAAATATCTAAATATATTGCTTTACACATTGGCTTGATCTACAATGTTTCGTTTATTTGAGTTTTGGAAACCAAAAAAGGAAGCTGTAAAATGAAAACATAGCTAACATCAGTCAAAAACATAGCTCAAGTGTGCAACGGGTCATACACAGCCATACCACGGTCGCCAACACCACAGTGCTTACATTGATTATGAATGGAATCAAATTTAGTAGTAGTGGCAGCAACCTATTAATATTTGGTTAGGCTTTCGGAAGCCTAGGGACGTGACCCCTTGTTTACATTTTATGTTATCATGATAATTAAAAAACAATCAAAAACACATGACACATATCATAAAAAACATATTTAAAAAAATGTTTTTATTATCATTTAAATACTTATTGAAAGCGTTAAGAGTAAACAAACATGGTACCAAACAATTGAATACATTGTAAAACTAATTATAAAATCATATTTTAGCAAATCTAAATACTTGACTGCCGCAAAAACTTGTACAGTACAAAGTCTCTTCAAAAATATGTGTACACAACAATTATACATTTTATAAAGCACTCTGTAACCCAAAAGCTAAAATATGAAGAGCATAGCAAATTTATAAAAAAACGACAAATAAATTAACATTCAATGAATAAAGCAACAACAGCAACAAAAAAAAATTACACTTTGAATTGCAATTATATCATTCCCAAAAGGGATATGACGTGTTCTTCCCGCCGTCTCTATGAATTTATTCTAGAGCACAGAAAAATAAAGGAAAACGAAAATTAGGGAAAAATTGTGAATATATTTTTAAAAGTCAAATTAGTTTTAATTTAGAAAAAATAATTTTCTGTATTTTAAAATGAAATTATTATAATGCGACGGGAGAAATGATATAAAAAAGGCTCAATGTTTTATTATGTACATATGGATTGAAGAGACGAGCAAAAAAAGATGGAATTTGATAGAATATAATAAAGGAGCGAACAAAAAAAGGATAATGAATATGAAACTACGAGTAAAATGGACATTTTCCCGGATTTTTTATCAAAAAGTTTTTTGTACGGTTTTTTTGGTACATGGAGTACATGGTTTGGGGGGTTCTTGTTAAAAAAAATGTTTTTTTTTTGTTTATGTTGGCTGGTTGAAAGAAAAATCAGGAAGCTAATTTTGTTGCCTTTTTTCAGTTTCTTGTTATAATTGTTATTGTGTTTCTTGTGTTACGGCTGATTTATATTCTTTTGAAATAGAATTTTGTGTTTTTTTAAACATTTTTTTTTAATAAGTTGTGTACAAAACATTCCACGAATAATAAAATGTATGTGGGTTTTATGAATTTTTTTATATGATGGCTATGCGAAAAGAATTACATCTTTTCAAAATTAAATTGTACACAAATTTGGTATTGTTATACGACAATATATTTGGTCGTGTGGTACACGATGGTATTTTATAATTTTTTTTAAAGCAAATTTGCGATTTAATAGATGGACAACATTTCTAAAAAAATGAAAGAATGTGAACTGAAACTATGTATACAATCTAGATCGCACGGGTCGGGTTTTATTAAATAATATTTCCCTTGTCTATATTGTACTGTAAAGAGGTAAAGTTACTATTTTCACGAATCACTTCATGCACTTGAAGAACGATATAACACTTGGTGATTTTTGGTGGGTCGGGTAGTTCACAACTAAGTAGTCCTCCAATAAAAAATTAATTATTAATACTGGAAAAGCTGATATTGATCTATGATGCCGTGATATATTTTGGAATACAAATACCACCTAAAGAATAACGAAAAACAAAAAACACATAATTAATAAACGTAAGGTTCTTAAACAGCGATAAACCAGTATATGTACGGGCCGGTTCTATCTCACTATTTTGAAGTATCTGACACATTGCCAAACAAACTGTCAACATAGGCAAAAGGTTGTTTTGATTCAAATATTGTTTATGAAGCAAAATTGAGATGCATACCTCCACGACGGTACTCCATGGGTAACGCTTGCATTAAGGTAAAACTAAACTATCACATCAATATCACAAGTAAGAAAATTGCTCCACTTGTTGGGTTACTCAGAAAGTTATCTTCCTTTGTACCTACTAGGATATTGCTTATGATTTATTTTTCGTTTCTTCATTCGCGACTTAGTTATGGCCTTATCGCATACGGAACAGCTACCTTAACCAGGCTGAAGAAATTGCAACTTATGCAAAACAAAAGTGTAAAAGCAGTATACAGATTGCTAATTCTATTTTCCACTAGGTTATTATATAGCAAAGATGATATTATGATATTACCTATGAATGTCTTATATACATTTCAATTAACCCTTTATATGTACAAAAGCCTAAATGTATCTTCATTTATGTCTAATATAAACTTTAATTACTTCCTATCATGTGTCTTCAACTCGAAATTGTAACAGAATTGATTCGCATCATATTAGAATTTAGAAAAAAATCGATCACGTTTATGGGCCCATTTATTTATAATCTAGTATCTGAATTTATAAAGGAATCTGAAACCTACTTACAATTTTAAAATATATTAAAAATTATTTTAAATCAAGTATTCTATTATTTTGGAACTAAATCTCCGTTATCTTTAATTTTTATGATATTTATATATCTATGTATATTTTGTAACTTTTGTATATTTATGTGTAACAACTTAGATTATCCTTAAAAGAACATTAAATTCACTCGATAATCCGCTGTTGTTATTGTATGTGAATGAATAATAAAAAAAAATAAAATAAATACATAAAAAAATAAAAAAATACCCGTTTCAAAATCCCGGTTTCGAAATCCGGGTTTTCAAAATCCCGGCTTTCATAGATTTTGTTGAAGGAAAATTTTATCAAGCAAATTTATTAAATTTGATAAAAATATAACGAAATTTTCCTTAAAACAAATTAAAAAAATTATATTAGCCATTGTCTAGAACTGTATCGCAAACTCATTTTTGAATTTTGTCAAAAAATTATTTGAGAGTCCCGTTTTCCTACATGCCAAATTTTTAAAATTCAAACCGGAATTTCCTAAAAATCGGTATTTTTTTTTATACAAAACCGGGATTTTAACAAACCGGGATTTTGAAAACCGGGATTTCGTTACACACCCGATTTCCAGTTCTCTTACAACTTGAAATTAAGTGTTGAAAAATGAAAGATATTTATAAAGTTGCAACTGATCGATAAATGGTGAAAGGACGAAAAATGCATATTAAGTTTTTAGGGAGGTATTTATGTAATTTAGAAACAAAAACAAACTCGTTTTGCTCATACGCTAAATTTTGTTTTTGTAACTAGTTGTTGCGAAATAACCATCCCAAACAACACATAAATTCAATTAACATTTCAATCATAAGCAAACAATGTTCTAATTTTCCTATTCCCACGCGCAACACACAAAAACACGTGTGCGTAAAGAATTTAAGAAAATTACAAACTATAAAAACAAACCCAGAAAGAAACCTTGCACATGAGAAAAAATGTAATTTCATGCAAATTAAAATTCGAACAAGTTATTAATTTTCTGACCCAAAACCCAATTAAAATTTTTAAAAACAATCTAAATGTGTGACACAAAAAATTTACGAGTGGAAAACTACCACTCAGCACCATTTTGAAACAAAAACAAAAATTAATAAGGGCTATAGTATATAAGCCAAAAAATTGTAAAATGTTTTTTTAGTTAATCAGAAAAAGTGGTCAATCACAAAATAGTATCTCATCAACAAACAAATTTAAATAGTTCAAATAAAAGTCTAAATAGTGTGAACCAAATATTTTAAAATCTATATGTGAAATTTATATCTACTCAGTGTGTAATCGAATTGAAAAGTCTATCAATAAAGCTTTTATTTACTTTCATACATTTCATATACAAAAATCAAATTTAAGTAGTTCAAATAAAAGTCTAAATAGTGTGAACCAAATATTTTAAAATCTATATGTGAAATTTATATCTACTCAGTGTGTAATCGAATTGAAAAGCCTATCAATAAAACTTTTATATACTTTCATACATTTCATATACAAAATCAAATTTAAGTAGTTCAAATAAAAGTCTAAATAGACAAACCTATAAAAGTTACCAAAATATTACACGTAAAATCCATAAGCAAAATTGTTAATATATGTAAATTATTGCGTCGAAATTTAATTGTCAATAAAAGTATAAATCACAAAGTAAACAATCTAATAAATTAATTGTGTTTTGATTTAAAATAGTGAAATACAGTGCATTCATTATTATTTAACGTATAACATTCATCAACTCTTCCAATACAAGTATAATCAGGTAAGAACTTGACACTACAATTTAATTTCCACTACATTTTTATATTACATCAAATTATATTATTTATATTATTTCACAATATATTTAATCCAGTTACTAATTAAAATTATCATTTACTAAACAAATATAATTCAAACCATTTTCAACTACATACAAATATTTATAACATTTTTATAAACTATTCCACAATATTAACTCTCTACGATACTATTCTCATACATAATATATATATATACATTTTACAGCATGTAAAACTCGCATGTACAATATATACGCTATGTACAATATATACGCTATGTACAATACTAGCGCATAATTCTTATTTGAAATCAATTACTATCAATAATAAACTTTGTCAAACAAATACAACAGCAACATTAACATTACATGTAAAACATTGGCGCTGTAGTTTACGAACCCGTGTCAACATAATCTTAAGTAAAAATAAATTCACGCGTACAAAAACAAATCTCTTAGGTCGAACACTCATCCACTAAAAAACCAATCTCCCAACTTACACACCCTTTCGCACTACCTTTTGGTCGAACACCCCTTTACCAAAATAAAGTAAAAGTCCCCCCGAGGTTGTAAAACCCTTTCACCCAAATTTGCAGTTGTAAAAAATTCTCTTGTTTCCCCAAAATCGTAAAGCAAAATCAAGATCTCAAATGATCAACAAAAACTACAAATTAAATGAATTAAATGAGTGGAACCGCACCATTCAGCAGTAAATCAAATAAAACTACAAGATCACCAACTCGAGCAAGCGAAAGGCTCAGAATAAAATCAGAACCCAACGAGCTACACTCGAGGATCAAAAATCACTCAAGTATTCCAGTCAACAAGGAAAAAATCCAAACACCACAAACCATAAGTGAACAAGTTAAAATCCCAGCAGAAAAACAAATCGAAAAGGACACCCAGGCAACACAGAAGCCCCAGATCACAGATTTCGAAGACACAGGCAAACGCTCAACAAACACAAAAATGAACCAAGCAGCAATCCAACAGAACATAGCGAGCTTCGTGCCTGAGTTTAACGGCGAAGAAAACAACAACAGAACCAACAGCTTAACCAGATTCCTTGGAACGGCAGATAGCGTCTACGAAACATTAAAGACAGAAGAAGAAAAAACCATATTCAACAAACTAATCAAACTAAGACTAACAGGTGATGCATACATAAGAATTTCACACAGGAACATCAACAGCTACACAGAACTTCGGGAAACACTAAACAACATGTACGCAGATTCATATTCATTAAATGAGCTCGAAAGAAGATTCACAAACACACAACAATCATATGGAGAATCGATAAGAAACTACGGCTACAGACTTCTAGAAGCATTAGAACAATATAAAACAGGCTACAAAACCAAGTACAACCTGGACGAAATAGACGAAGCATATACACAACACCTCAACACCACATCTGTACAAGCATTCAAATATGGACTAAACAACACAATTCTACGCGAAAAAATCGCAACAATAAAAGCCAAAAATGTCGACGAAATAGTGAATGAAACAGAAACAATAGACAAAATGCTAACCGGATCAATACAAAACCCAACAACACAAAATATAAACAAACTAATTCCGCAAATGCCATCCCAAACCTTCTTACCACAGAGCAACATTTACACAAGAGTCCCAGTCACATGCAACTACTGTCAACGACAAAATCATACATGGGATCAATGCCGTACACGAATGAACCAAGAAAGAATGAGCAGAATGACACAAACTCAGCCGTACAACCAACAACAACAGAGATATTTCAATAGATTCCACCAAACACTGAACCCATACCACAACTCATTTAACCAAGAACAATTCCGCAGACAACAACCACAAAATAATCAAAGCAACTACAGGCAAAATAACAGCACACAGCAACACAACAGCCAATATCCAACGACTTCACAGCAGATGTATAACAAACCAAACCAGCAAACGAACAGATTCACTCCGAAATTTTGCTCTCATTGTAAAATTACTACAGGACACACATTCGATGAATGCCGAAGTAAATTCTACACGAGAAACCTAACTCAACATAATAACAACGCAAACCCAGGCGCACCTCCCGACACAAACGGCTTAACAGAAAAATTCACAGGAATGAGAATCAACACATTATACCCGCAACAAGCACAAACCGATTATAACATACCACAACAACCTCAGCAGGGAAACTCCAGCGGATCCGACCAGCTGTAGGAGAGCCACTGCCACCGGATCAAAATCAAACAAACCAAACATATAACGAACAAAACGAAAATCAAAACTACTCTCTCCAAATGGGTATCATTCCAGAAATGTACCTAAATCATTTCAATCATACGAGCCAAGACGCTCACTCTATTCTAATAAATAAACAAAAGAGCCCAGACGCTCCTCTTAAATCATTAACAAACAAACAGACGAGCCCAGACGCTCCCATTAAACAAGTAGTATATAAGAAATCGAGCCCAGACGCTCCCATAGAAATTTTAGTAAATAAGGAAAAGAGCCCAGACGCTCATAACACAAACCAACAAACAAAAAACAATCATCCAGGTCAAGACGCTCCAACATTAGAATTACACGAAATACAAACAGACGACGACGACATTATCCAAGAAACAGCAAACTTACAAATTGACAACATATTTTTAGTAATACACATCATAATCCTATACCTTTCTACTAAATTCTCAAAATACCATAACGTAGCGAAAACACAATTATCTAAGATCAAGCAACAAATAACGACTATCAAACAGAACATACTATCAAACATAAAACGAAATTTATCACATAATAAAAACATACTCTACAAACTTTCGAACAACAAAAATATCAAACACACGTCCACACGTAAATCAAACCACATCAAACAAACTTTTATAATTGAACAAAGTCACAAATCCCCTACCACGAAACGAAAACAACCAAATCAAATTAAAACAAACTTCCTAGAACAAGAACTAGACGAAACTGACCACAACAGCTTAAAAAACCTACTCTATCCAGAGAAATCCACGTTAATAAATTTATTATCCAAATATAAGACGAACAGAGACACTATATCCCCTCTTATAAACCAAAAAACAAGACCGAATTTATTAATAGATTCAGGTGCAGACGTATCAGTCATCAAACAGAAACACATCAATACGGACGAAGTCAACAAATTAGATACACTAACACTATCAGGCATCGGAACAGGCACAGTAAAAACAAACGGATCACTAACACTAACACTACAATTAAACGATGAACTAAAAATACAACACAAATTCCACACAGTACCGAACGATTTCCAAATTCTCGAAGACGGAATAGTAGGAAGAGACTTCTTTGACAAATTTAAAGTAGACATACTCTACAGTACGAATAATATTAAAATCAACGAACATTTAATCAAATTTTCAAACAGAACTAATTATAATATAATTCTACCAGCTAGAAGTGAAACAGTTATCGAAATACAAACATCCACAAACGAACCGACAATTTGCACAGCAACTGAAATAAAACCAGGGATATTTATTCCACACACATTAATACAACCAATCAATTACAAAGCAAAAATCATGATAGCAAATACGCTACCACAAGACAGCGAAATATCCGACTTTAAACCAATCTTAGAAACCCTACCGGAAGACATACAGTATTACCACACAGGACAAAAAATAGACTATTCTTCACGGCAGGACCAGATTATTAAAACAATAACAAACAATCTAGATACAAATAATAATGTAGAGGAGAATATGACAATACTCGACTTATGCCTCCAATATGAAGACATATTCTTTTTGGAAGGTGACAAACTGACAAGCATTCAAGGTATATACCACAACATAAACCTATATACAGATTCAAAACCGGTACACGTACAAAGATACAGACTACCTCAGACACACAAAGAAGAAATCAACAGGCAAGTACAAGAAATGTTAGATGACGGAAAAATACAACCCAGTACCAGTCCCTTCAATAGTCCACTCCTAGCAGTCCCCAAAAAACCAGGAAGCGACGGCAAGCCCAAATGGCGCGTAGTCGTAGACTTCCGCAAACTAAACGAGATCACAATTGGCGATTCCTTCCCTTTACCCAACATTAATGACATCTTAGACCAACTCGGTCATGCACAATATTTTTCAACGCTAGATATGGCTAGCGGTTACCATCAGATAGAAATGAATCCCAACGATGCACACAAAACAGCCTTCAGTACAGATTACGGTCATTTTGAATTCAATAGAATGCCCTTCGGTCTCAAAAATTCGCAGGCCACTTTCCAAAGAACAATAAACCACGTCCTAAGAGGATTTCAAGGTTTAAAAGGCTTTATATACCTAGATGATGTAATTATCTACGGTAAAAATTTAAAAGATCACAATAACAAACTTCTAGAAATTTTCCAAATCTGCAGAGTAAACAACTTAAAACTACAATGCACAAAATGCCAATTTCTAAGGAAAGAAATAACATTCTTAGGTCATCTCATAACCCCAGAAGGAATTAAACCCAATCCATCGACTGTAGAAGCAGTCCAAAATTTTCCAGAACCTAAAAATATAAGAGAAACACAATCTTTTCTAGGTCTCGCAAATTACTACCGCCGCTTTATACCGAAATTCTCCGAAATCGCCGAACCACTAACAAAACTGACCAGAAAAGGCACTCCATTCATTTTTTCAGAAAATTGTAAAACAGCGCTATCCACCCTAAAAAACCTATTGATAAAACCCCCCATCCTTAAGTACCCTGACATGAATAAACCCTTTACTCTTACTACGGACGCAAGTGACTACAGTTTAGGAGCAGTCCTTTCACAAATCCAAAACCAAACAGAGTTCCCAGTAGCCTATGCCAGCAGAGCATTAGGCAAATCAGAAAGAAATTACAGCACAATAGAGAAAGAAATGTTAGCCATTTATTGGGCGGTAAATAACTTTAGACCATATCTCTATGGCAAGAAATTCACAATAATCACTGACCATAAACCACTTACAGGAAATCTAACAAAAATACCTAACAGAATCTTAAAATGGAACCTAAAGTTATCTGAATATAATTTCGAAATTATACACAAATCTGGTAAAGCCAACACAAACGCAGACGCACTCAGTAGAATTAAACAACAAAATCAAATCTCAGCAATCACAAGGGCACAAGCTAAAACCCAACTAGACACAACACCCAATACAAATCCCAATCCAGTCCACCATCCCCAGACAGATTCTACAAACTCTAATAACACAAACACACCTCCAAATTGCGCAAGACCACAGAACCGAAAACAAAATTTAATGAACAAAACAACCACACTAGCACAAGAAGAATTCACTCAAAATCTAGATTCAAATAACTTAAGAAATAATAAAATAGAAGTCGTGACAGACATAAGAAAAAGACAACAAATTTTAAATGAATATCACAATCTACCTCTAGGCGGTCATGCAGGCACATGGCGCACATACAAACGTATCAGAATGCTATACTACTGGCCGAAAATGTTACTAGATATCAACAAATTAATTAGAAACTGTCACACATGCAAAAGAAATAAAACCCACAGAAAGACAAAAGTACCACTACAATTGACTGACACATCAGAACACCCCTTCCAACGCGTAGCTTTCGATATTGTTGGCCCTCTTCCAACCACAGAAAATTCAAATAATTATCTGCTCACTTTTCAAGACGACTTATCCAAATTCTCAGGTGCCATTCCTATACCAAACCAGAACGCTAGCACAGTGGCAAGAGCACTATGCGAGCAATATATCACAAAATACGGAATCCCCGAAAAAATATTAACAGATCAAGGCAGTAATTTCATGAGTAACACATTTAAAGAACTCTGCAAACTTCTAAAATTAAAACACTTAACAACCACTGCATACCACCCAGAAACAAACGGTGCACTTGAAAAGTCGCATAACACATTGAAAGAATATTTAAGGTCTTTCACCAACCTCGATCGAAACAATTGGGACGAAATGTGCCACTACGCAATATTTGTGTATAACACTACACCACACTGTTCAACAAACTTTACCCCCTACGAATTAGTTTACGGACGACCAGCATTAATCCCCAGCGCAGTACAGAAAGACCCAGAACCGATATACAATTACGACGACTATGTTAACGAACTGAAAGCAAGACTAAGGGTCGCACACGCAATAGCCCGAGAAAAAATTATTAGCAAAAAATTACAAGTCAAGACACAATATGACAAATCAACAAAACCATTGATTCTCGAACCAAACGACTTAGTCTGGCTTAAAAACGAGAACAGACGAACAAAACAAGATGCCTTGTGGTTAGGCCCATACAAAGTTAGAGAAATAAACTCACCTGTAAATACTACCATAGAAATCAACAGAAAATTCATAAAAGTCCATAACAACAGATTACTTAAACAAAACTAAAATTAACTTAAATTCTTAAATAAATTTTACAGGACCAGGACTAAGAAATCACAGAATACAATAATTTCCGCACTCTACACAAAAAACTTAAACAAAATGGCCATGGGTAGACCAAAACACACATGAGTAAACCAACATGGAACGAAAAAAAAATGACCGAACTTGAAAATGCGAAAATTTAAATGCATTAAACGGTAAAATATTAAAATAGCTTTTTCTTCAACGAGCAAAACAATAAAAACTAACACTCGAGGAAGAACAGGCTATACTTTAACAATTATTATTTCAAAAAAAAAACTAACACCTACCAATTAAGATAAAATTTCCTTTTTTAAATATTATATACCTAAGCAACAAAAGCAATATCATTTAAATCAATAATATTATTTTACACTATATCTCGATCAATCAAAACAAAGAATAAAATAAAACATTTAGCATATAAGAAAACTTTCAAAGATTAAAGCATTTAGTATATAAGAGAACTATCAATAAAAATTCAATTAGTACATAAGAAAACAAAAATAAATCATGCACAAATAAAAATTCATATCCCAAATTACACATACAAAAAAAATTTTTACTTTCACACTAAAATCATTGTCATATAAAAACTAAATATCATGATAAAAACAAAATGAAACACACATTTAAATAAAAACTAAAGTATATAAGAAAAACAAAAATGGCTTCACTCAAAAATATTGCACACACAATGAAAACCTTACTTATTAAAATACATAATTTTCATATTTCTAATTATACATATAAAACAACAAAATATTGTCATCAAAATATATACATACATAAAAACACATAACTGTACAAAATGGGCATCATAAAAAACAATACTACGTTGCATAAAATTACACAGTAAAATTTCTCGGTCAAGTAATACAAATAATAAACATAAATTTTCAAGGTTGAAAATAAGCAAAATGGTAATATGATATATGTAAACAAACAAACGACTGTAGGTCAAGGAACAGCAAAATACACAATAACGGCACGCGACAAAAAGACAACACCGAAGCAGGAAAAATAAAAACGAGAAATAAGAGACAACCACATGTAAGTCAAGGTCTTTAAGACACAGCAAGAAACTAAGGACAATAACCTACACCACAGGAAGATACATAGACAAAAAATGAAGCAATAATAATAGACAATAATACAACAAAAACTATATAACAACAAATAACTCATTACTCTATACAAAATAAATACACATATAATATTGAATAAAAAACTAATAACACGTGGTAACCTAAATGAACAGCATCAGAACATACAGTACAAAATACAAGACCAGAGAAACGGAACAACGGCAACATTAAAAAACCAGACAAAATTCATCTCAGAAAACACACAAGCAGCACAACGAACTTCAAACCAACACGTCAACGAAACAAACCAAGACACATATACATATATATCATATTAGCAAAAATTTTTTCAACAACCTCAAAATTTTAGCTTTTTCAAACGGGGGAAGTGTTGCGAAATAACCATCCCAAACAACACATAAATTCAATTAACATTTCAATCATAAGCAAACAATGTTCTAATTTTCCTATTCCCACGCGCAACACACAAAAACACGTGTGCGTAAAGAATTTAAGAAAATTACAAACTATAAAAACAAACCCAGAAAGAAACCTTGCACATGAGAAAAAATGTAATTTCATGCAAATTAAAATTCGAACAAGTTATTAATTTTCTGACCCAAAACCCAATTAAAATTTTTAAAAACAATCTAAATGTGTGACACAAAAAATTTACGAGTGGAAAACTACCACTCAGCACCATTTTGAAACAAAAACAAAAATTAATAAGGGCTATAGTATATAAGCCAAAAAATTGTAAAATGTTTTTTTAGTTAATCAGAAAAAGTGGTCAATCACAAAATAGTATCTCATCAACAAACAAATTTAAATAGTTCAAATAAAAGTCTAAATAGTGTGAACCAAATATTTTAAAATCTATATGTGAAATTTATATCTACTCAGTGTGTAATCGAATTGAAAAGTCTATCAATAAAGCTTTTATTTACTTTCATACATTTCATATACAAAAATCAAATTTAAGTAGTTCAAATAAAAGTCTAAATAGTGTGAACCAAATATTTTAAAATCTATATGTGAAATTTATATCTACTCAGTGTGTAATCGAATTGAAAAGCCTATCAATAAAACTTTTATATACTTTCATACATTTCATATACAAAATCAAATTTAAGTAGTTCAAATAAAAGTCTAAATAGACAAACCTATAAAAGTTACCAAAATATTACACGTAAAATCCATAAGCAAAATTGTTAATATATGTAAATTATTGCGTCGAAATTTAATTGTCAATAAAAGTATAAATCACAAAGTAAACAATCTAATAAATTAATTGTGTTTTGATTTAAAATAGTGAAATACAGTGCATTCATTATTATTTAACGTATAACATTCATCAACTCTTCCAATACAAGTATAATCAGGTAAGAACTTGACACTACAATTTAATTTCCACTACATTTTTATATTACATCAAATTATATTATTTATATTATTTCACAATATATTTAATCCAGTTACTAATTAAAATTATCATTTACTAAACAAATATAATTCAAACCATTTTCAACTACATACAAATATTTATAACATTTTTATAAACTATTCCACAATATTAACTCTCTACGATACTATTCTCATACATAATATATATATATACATTTTACAGCATGTAAAACTCGCATGTACAATATATACGCTATGTACAATATATACGCTATGTACAATACTAGCGCATAATTCTTATTTGAAATCAATTACTATCAATAATAAACTTTGTCAAACAAATACAACAGCAACATTAACATTACATGTAAAACATAGTGAATTTTTTCAGAATTAACTAATTTTGGTTTATTACTAAATTTCTTTGAAATTAATACGACAGAAATCCATATTTATAAAATTTTTCTCAGAGATTCGGCATTTAAAATTTTTTTCTACGAAAGGACATATTTTCATTTCACAAATTGTTTTCAATAAAAAATTATATAAATTACACTATTATAAAATAAGTCAATTTTAATTTTCGGTGATTCAATTCCCCCATTAATATAAGTTATATCATTCGGATTATATCGCGATTTTATGCAAATTAATAAACATCTTACCAGACTTAAATATCATTCGAACGTCAGCTTACCTAAAAGAAACATGAAAAATACAATTTAATTAAGAATGTTATTATAGAAATAAATTATAGAAAAAGTTCTTCAAGATTATAAAATAACCGTTACCACAAATAATAATAAATATTTACATAAGAAATAGTGACACTTCAAATGTTCCTCTCCCAAAGGACGAAACTCCCAGAACTATCGATCAGAAGTGAGAACGACGCTATCAAGAATTTAACTGCAAAGACTGCACTAGAAAATAACTTATTAATTACGTTATAGGAGCTGAAGCAAGAGCAGCAGATAGAGACATGCGCATACTGGAAAGTCACCGAAAAAAACGGATCACTAAGAAATGATACTTCCAGTCAAACCACAAAAAAAAGTCAAAATAGTCAACGCAGAAAATGTTGAACTTCCTAATGGAAAACCATAAAGAAATCTTCAACTCCGCTTCACTAATGAAGCGGAACAAAAAAAGTACTATAAAACATCTAAGAAACAACAAAGCGATGAACTAGAAAACAATATAAGTAGAGAAAGAGGACTTCTAGCGACGAATCTTTAACTAACGAAGCTTTACTTCTCTTACAAGCAGAGGTTTAGAACACAGGAAGAAAGGGAGGGAAAAGACTCACTGTAAAAAATCAGCGTAATTTCAGCAATGACCATTCTTCAGCGAATATGATCTTCGGACTACCAGAAAATGAGCAAACAGAATTCAACACAATAAGCAGAGTTACAATTACAATAAAATATAATGCAACAAAAATCGCACACAATCGCACAAACAAACACAGAAATGTCACCCATAAAGTTCTAAAAAATCTCCAGGTATTTGTGAACAAATGTGTTAGACAGATGGTATAAGTTGTTTCTGCTCCAATAACCGAAAGTAAACGCACTGAGAATACGTTGAGGAACAGGAAATTAGGAAGAATACTATCGAATGTAGGAGGAATTTTGGTCAGAACTTCGAATACCCCAATCTTTTTTATACAAAAACTCATTTTTTTTGTTACTGGAATCCACCTTCTAAGCAACATGCATAATAATTTTTAATGAATTTATGTATTTTTAATAATCCATCTTCTAATTAACCAACAAATAACATAAACAAATATGTACATAGAAAACAAAATAAAAATTATCTTGAATTCTTATATTAGTGTAAGAATGTTTTTTCAATATGTTCGACCAAATATGGATCGGTCTCAATCTTGCTGGATGATTGCTAATTGGAGCATTTCTTTGGTGTCTCTGTCTCGGAAATATAAATTAATTAGTGAATTTTCAGACACATGCTGTAAATGTGCATATACGATTGCATCATTTGTAATATCATAAAATAAACATCGGAAATATAAAAATGTGTACGTAAATTCTGTACACTGTGTCTCAAGAGACGTGAAAATGTTTTACTTTATGTTTAGATTTTACTCGGCACATACGAATACCTCCAAAATTGTGAAACACCGGAGATGAATTTTTTTTTTTTTTTCTAAAATATACTTTGTATGTACACAATTTTTCCAAAACTGAAAATTGTCTGTCTAGATTTGAAATACACAAAATAAAAATTCATGTACTTGATAGATTTTTATGCTACATATTTTGCTTTAATTTTTTTTTTTTAAATTTTACAGCAAAAAAAAAAACTTTGCCTTTAAGGGTAAATTCTATTGAATATGATTTATTTCTACTTTCTACATATAATTTTACAGGATTTTGCGAATAACATAGAATCGTATACGATTTGTGAAACATTGTTAACTCGACATTTCCGCACTTGGAACAACATTCAAAATTTATATTTAAAAGTAATTGGAAGTATTGGAATTGTAGGAAAAATGGTATTTCCTAAATGTACCGATGCGACGTATAAATATATGCACTATTTTGTATAAACTATGAAATAGTGTATCAATTTCGTTTTGTAAAGAAAGGTATTTTGAATAAACTGTTTACCGGGAAATCCATTTATTAAACGTATATTCGTACATATTTGCATTCATTTTCACAGAGTTTCATTTAATTCCCTAATGGTTGTTTTTGCATATAAGATTTTTGCTTTTGGATTTTCTATAGTACATCATAAGTAGATGAAAACGAACAAAATAATAGTGAAAGCATATTAGGTATTTTGTAACGATACAAATGTACTATTACCATTAGTTTCTAGCTAAATATTATAAAGAATTCATATTTTTCAAACTCCTTTACAATCAAAACAAGGCACTCGAGGACTCATCGAAATACACCTAATCCTATCCTAGAGAATATTAGATTGGTTCAATAATCTCAAAAGACTAAAACAAACACAAATTTTGTTCTTAATTTTTAAGAAATAAAAACACAATTTAAAATTGAAAAAATTCACATCTTCTTTTATGTTCTTTACAAAAAAAAATGGTATTAATGTTTTATTCGTTGTCAATTTCTGATAGTAATTGCATTCCTTTGTGCAGCGTTGGCTCAATATTAGTTTCGTCAGTAGAAATGCTTAGTACGTGTATATCTTCAACTGCATTCATTGGTAACTGCCTATCAGAAACAGTTTCAGGCGTAGGTTTCTTTATTTTAATAGCAAATTCGATTATAATACGCTATGATCCTGCTTTGGAGAGTTCTTTGTATAGCTCCCTCTATTTCAGTCAAATTTCACAGCTTTTTCGTTTATGTGCACGTTTGTCAAAAATAATCTACCATTTCCCATACTGATGAATCGACATATAATCAACAATTCGGCCACAAATAATTTAAATGTCGTAGTCTCTGTCGTCATCAGAAACAGGCTACGATGACAAGTAATCAGTCTGAAAAAACCGATTACTGTTCAGTTCAAACTTCAAATTTTCGCGTCGACTTATACCGTCCGTCTACAAAGGAGAGATAATCGGCTAGTTCTTCATTCGTAGTACTGCCAATGCCAACTGAAAAAAAGAATCCAATAGAACATAAACTCTTTGCAGCAAATTCAATGGTGATGAACGTTTATGGCTAAAAACGAATAAGACTAGCTATAAGTATACGACGACATGTCAAGTGGGATTTCCGATCATTGGAGCAGATTTTATACGTAATTTTAACTGATTGATATGGTCGTTTGGTCGGGTGACGGTCTCTTTATCGTAAACAATTTATCGTGTTTCAATTTAACGTGAACATTTAACCGTAGAACAGTTTATCGTAGACACAATTGACCGTGGACACAATTTATCGTGGGACAATTTATCGTAGAACAGTTTATCGTGGACAATTTATCGTAGAACAGAATAATGCGTATTCTTAACCGATTATGATGGGATTGGGTATGTTGGATGGAAATGGGATTATTGAATGATTTTTGGAAGAAGTTCTGGAATATGGCCATGTGGGACGGAACTCGGTGGTTTCTTAACCGATTATGATGGGATTGGGTATGTCGGATGGAAATGGGATTATTGAATGATTTTTGGAAGAAGTTCTGGAATATGGCCATGTGGGACGGAACTCGGTAGTTTCTTAACCGATTATGATGGGATTGGGTATGTTGGATGGAAATGGGATTATTGAATGATTTTTGGAAGAAGTTCTGGAATATGGCCATGTGGGACGGAACTCGGTAGTTTCTTAACCGATTATGATGGGATTGGGTATATTGGGTGGAAATGGGATTATTGAATGATTTTTGGAAGAAGTTCTGGAATATGGCCATGTGGGACGGAACTCGGTAGTTTCTTAACCGATTATGATAGGATTGGGTATGTTGGATGGAAATGGGATTATTGAATGATTTTTGGAAGAAGTTCCAGAATATGGCCATGTGGGACGGAACTCGGTAGTTTCTTAACCGATTACGATGGGATTGGGTATGTTGGATGGAAATGGGATTATTGAATGATTTTTGGAAGAAGTTCTGGAATATGGCCATGTGGGACGGAACTCGGTAATTTCTTAACCGATTATGATGGGATTAGGTATGTTGGATGGAAATGGGATTATTGAATGATTTTTGGAAGAAGTTCTGGAATATGGCCATGTGGGACGGAACTCGGTAGTTTCTTAACCGTCAATAAGAATTAAAAACGCAGCAAAATGAATACTGGTTTAAAACGTCATGTCAAAAAATGTGAATTCGTATATTTCAAGCCGTTAAATGTTTGTTTTATGGGTGAATTTAGTTCTAATTTTTATAGTACAGCAACTTCAGTGAATAATAGTTACAGTATTAGTAGAAATTTCCCATTCGGTGCCGGATAGTGCTCGAGTATTAAAACACTGCTATTTTCAATCATAAATGTTCGAGTATTGAAACAACGGCGGCTAATCTCAAGCAACATTTGTCTAAATTATTGGTAAAATCTGATACTGGTTCCTAGTCAACCAACGTTTTAATTTTTCGCAACAATGTCATGCAGTGCACTTCGTCATATGTTGGAGCAGCCATCTTGATATTGATATCGAACTGTAGAAATAACGTTCGTTCATTAGTTGTATGTCTGTCAAAAAGTGTTGAAAAATTAATTAGCCATATATCGAGAACGAAAGAAATCGTCCTATATTTATTATTATCAATGACGATTTCCTTCGTCCTCGAAATATAGCGAAATTTTTTTTCAACACTTATTATCGTTCAATCACTTTTTATCATAATACAGCGATATCGATATCTAATCTTCACATTTTCGATGTGAAGTGCTTGTTAATTGTCTCATTTTTATCTGCGCAATCGGTTAGACAATTTCAACGCGGTCATGCAGTCTTGGTGAAGTTATTTTGTAATTTTGAGAAAGATTTCACTGACGTGCTCAATTTTTATCCCAAAACGCTTTGGTTGATTCTTCATCCATCCAGTTATTTTTTGTTTGTGGTTTTAAAAATTTTAAATGTTGTAATAATTTTTCACTGATCCTCGACGAACTGAAGAAATACCTGTATTAATATTATCGAAATGTTTGAAGTTAAAAAGTGCAGTGGTTAAAGCTTTGGTGTTTGAATCGGGAGATACCGGGTACGAATCCCGATAGAGATCCTGCCTCTCAAAGGGAATTTTCTTCAACAATTTGCGATCTATGATGAAATGGAACATATCTATAACCCCCTGTCGAAGTGCAAAACTCATGGGTTAACCCATCTTCCATGCCAGTATTGCATCGATATAGCTGGCATCGAGCTATGCAATGTGAAGATGGTAATAAAATCGGACCTATAGCCGTACGTTCTCAAATTGGACAGCAACGGTGTAAAACTTAGGACGGAAAAAGCAGACCGCGAAAGAGTTCAGACCGCCTCGGCCCCAGACCAGATTGCGGGGATAACAAAAATAAAAATAATAATAATTATAAATAAACAATAGTACTTTCACGTCGTCTTGTAGTATTTTGCTCAAAACGATAATTATCATGATGTTGTTTGTAGAAAGCATGACTGGTTTGATCAAGTTTACCTAAACTTTGGGTATATATTGGCAGACGAAATATCAAAATTACGTCCATTAAACCCGAATATGGAAATACGGTGTTTAATAGGCGTAACAATAATCACAATATTCAAAGAGTTGGTGGATGCTTTCCATGCGATTGAAGTTAAGTAGAGAGAGTAATAGTAGGTTCCATTTCGTTTATTTCAGTTTAAAATATTCATATTCATTTTTCACTTATTCTTCAGTATATAGTATTCTATTCAATAAACTAATAAACTTTTTATTCGTTATTAAGTTTTCGTACTTTATTGAAAATGAGAATGTTTGACGTCAATCGCATTGCATTGTGCAAATTCTTTGTTTTTTGTAAAATTATAAATTTCTATAAAATATGGGCGCACAGATTTAGATTTTTACCTCTTTGTGGTGCTGGCTGGGTAACTCTAAACTAATACGGCAGTCGAAAGAAAGCGATGCAGGAAGAATTTTGTCCCATCAATCCCATCATAATCGGTTAAGAAACTACCGAGTTCCGTCTCATATGGCCATATTCCAGAACTTCTTCCAAAAATCATTCAATAATCCCATTTCCATCCGACATACTCAATCCCATCATAATCGGTTAAGAAATTACCGAGTTCCGTCCCACATGGCCATATTCCAGAACTTCTTCCAAAAATCACTCAATAATTCCATTTCCATCCAACATACCCAATCCCATCATAATCGGTTAATAAACTACCGAGTTCCGTCCCACATGGCCATATTCTGGAACTTCTTTCAAAAATCATTCAATAATCCCATTTCCATCCAACATATCCAATCCCATCAAAATCGGTTAAGAAACTATCGAGTTCCGTTCCACATGGCCATATTCCAGAACTTCTTCCAAAAATCATTCAATAATCCCATTTCCATCCAACTTACCCAATCCCATCATAATCGGTTAAGAAAGTACCGAGTTCCGTCCCACATGGCCATATTCCAGAACTTCTTCCATAAACCATTAAAGAATCCCACAAATTTTGATATTTTCTCTCTCTCTGGCCTTCACATCCCATGAAGGGATTTCGCCGCCTGCACTTAGGCCCTCCATCCATCTCGATCCACCGCTCTCGTCCTCCAGTTTCGACATCCTAATGTTCGTAGATCTTGTTCGATGTCGTCGCGCCAGCGTAGTCGGGGTCTTCCTCTACGACGTACTCCGGCTGGTTGTTGGTGGAACACTTTATTTATCATCCGTTGTTGGGGAGACCTTGTAACGTGGCCGAGCCATCACTCGATTGGATTTGATGAATCCGATAATATCGCTGCCTCCGAGGAGTTGCTTTATTTCGTGATTCATACGAATCCGATATTCGTTGTTCGCAACTTTAATTGGACCAAAGATTGAACGGGCAACCCTCCTTTCAAAGGTAGATAATAATCTACAATCGTTAGTGGTCATGGTCCAGCTCTCGCTTCCGAAAGCCAGCACAGGTCTTATAAATGCTTTATAAAGTGCGAGCTTGCACGACTGCGATAGATGTTTCGATCGCAATAATTTTGATTTGGCGTAGAAAACTCGTTGTCCGGCAGCGATTCGGGCTTTTATTTCTGCCTGCATATCATTCGACGATGTTATAACTAAACCCGAGGTATTTAAAGTTTTCGACGCTATCAAAGTTGTGGTCGCCAATTCCGAGATTTGCCGTAGAGATGTTCCTAGGTGTTACTAAATATTTGGTTTTACTGCTGTTCACCTCCAAACCAAGTCTTCTTGCGCAGCGATCGAGCGGTATGAAACTGTCTTTGATATCGCTAGCTAAATTTTGATATACCACGCATAAAACTTTTCTACGATAAATTATCCACGATAATCTGTTCTACGATAAATTGTCCACATTAAACTGATCTACGATAAATTGCCCACGATAAATTGTTCCACGATAAATTGTTCCACGATAAATTGATTCCACGATAAATTGTTTCCACGATAAATTGTTCTACGATAAATTGTTCAACGATAAATTGCTCACGATAAATTGTTCACGATAAACTGACAGTAAATCCGTTTGGTCGTTAATATATCTAAATTATCTACAACTTGTGACTCCCATTGTTTCCAAATCCCGTCAATACACAATCACATTGTGCTACACCATTAAACGAATTCGCAGACATCATAAATATGTCTTCTCCGTCGACAATCGGAAAATCAGACATCGTACATCGATTAGAAATAACGACTTCGAATATTTAATAGGAATGGGTATTTACCGTCCGTCGACTTTTACTGTTTCATAATACTCTGTAAACTTTTTCTTTTACTGTTTCATAATACTCTGTAAACTTTCTATACAGACTATATTTATCCATGGTACGTAGTGTAGCGGATTACGTTTGAATTAATAGATATTTCTCTAATTCCTTTACACAATCAGCGAGTTTGCTCATTTCTCACAAATCATTTTCGTCGCTTGGCCCTTGTGGTAGAATATTGTTAACTGTTGGTCGTTCCTTGGCTTCAATAAGTTCCAATCTTCTTGCGATTTGGTTACTAAATCAATGCGTTTCTGTTATAGGCAGTTGTTAACCCTCCATTATGTGCGTATCCTAGGATGTACGTACATATTGTTTTCATATCTCCTAAGCCTGGCCCCATTAACATTTTTTATGAAAGATGATGCATTTTTGCTTTTTTCCACTTTTTATTGACAGTTTTCCATTCAAACTGCCATTTATTCCTTTCCGTCTAATCTCTTAGCAGTGTATGCCCATGGTCAGATGTGTAGATTTTTTATCATATCAAGGTGAAATTTTTTTGTTGCAACTCACAGAAAACACACTAACAGTGGCCGTACAATTATCGCCGGAAATTTTTTCACAACATTGTTGGGAGGAACTAAGCGACTGGCCAAACTATTTCACTGTTGAAATGAAAAAGCATCCCACTCGTCCTGTTCTTTCGTCTTGTTTTGGATTTCGTGGTGATTTCTTTTCAATTTGCAGCTACGTGCCACAAAAGAATAAGTGTATGAACTTACTTACGTACATTGAGGATGATTGTGAAATACATATCAAAAATTTACACTGTTAAGTTTAAAAATAATTTCAATTGATAAAATAGATAATCTTTAACATTTATATTAGAGAAGTGCCTTAGTCGCTAATAATGTCGCTGTCAAGATCAAATAATTTTCTAACAAAATGAGATAAACACGAGAAAATTGTTTTTCAATTTACTAAAGTTTTTTTAAGTTCTAAAGAAGGCTATTTTAGACAAGATATCTACTTTTATATATCTGATCCTTGAGATGTTCAAGGAGTCTCACCTATATGACCGAATAGCTAAATCAAAACCCCACTTGAGTGGTGAACAAGATTTAATAATGATGGTTTTCAATTAGTCCATTAACTTCTTTGTCACCAAAGGTATAGACGAAAACTACATATACCTAGAAAGCAGTGAGGAGATTATGTCGGATCATACGCCTGTTATTATGACAATCAGTGCAACGATTGTTAAGAAAACTAGTCTACCTTCGCTAACTAGTAAAAAAAACCTGCTGAGAGAAATTTCAGAAACTAGTTGAGGATAATATTGATCTTCAGGTGCCAATTAAAAATCCGATACAGCTAGAAGAAAACCTAGAACAACTCAACAACAGCATACAAGAAGCGGCGAGTTCAAAGGAAATGCGCCGAAATGCTATTTACCCTCTGAAAGTTAGGGAGCTGGTTGCAGCAAAACGAAAAGCAAGAAAGGTCGAGCGCCAGAATATAACACAACTCTAAATTTTGTGTCCAATAATCTAAAGTTGCTAATTAAAAAATTCAAGAACGAATCCATTAATAAATACCTAAGTGGCCTTACTGGGAAAAGTTATACCGAATACTCCATTTGGAAATGAAGATGGATCATGGGCTATAAGTGCAAAGCAAAAAACTTTGTTCTTTGCTACCCACCTCGAAAACACACTCTAGCCCACTGACGACAATTGCGTGGCACGCGTGCCAAACTTAGCACGTTTGAAAATGCCAAATAAAAAAACCACGACTTTTAACAATTTACTCCTTGCACTAATTAAGTGCAAATACGATGAAGGGCCGGGTTTTAAAAATGAACGACGTTAGTTTAATATCTAATCTCCGTGCAGCAGAGGTGTTTGCATTTTCCGTTGATGAAAGTACTGATATAAACTCTGATATAAGGCTAGCAATTACGGTACGTTATGCTGCAGCTGGAATAATGCGGTAGGAATTGTTGAAACTCGGAACATTACCTGAACGAACAACAGGTCAAAAAAGCTTTAATCGATTTGAATGTCAGTATTGAAAAAAAAAGTTCAATTTCTATTGAAGCATGGTCGAGAGTCTGGATTTTTCTTCGAAAAGTAAATAGGTCATCCGGTAATGGGATTCCACTGTATGAATCATCTGGACGTTTTATGTGCAAAATATGGGTTATTTCAATTAACGACTAACATTTTGAACATTTTCGACTTACTGGTTTACCGGGTGATAAACCAGTAAGTCGAAAATGTTCAAAATGTTAGTCGTGTGACTGTGGTTGTTTCTGAAGTTATTAAAATGACGTATGTGCCTATTTATTGTGTATCTATAAGGAACGCAAATGTACAATGTGTGTTTTAGTCTTTAATGTTAGAAATATATCTATAACGGAAGTCATTTCATGAAATTCTGACTTGGAAGTCAACCTTACAATAAGATTAAATAACTTTTTTAAAATGCCAGTTTGCAATTTAAACATTTGGCATTCACAGATGCTAGTTACAGAACTTTAGCTTGGGCGTTCGTTAAATGCCAATGTTTTTTATTGGATTACAGAATATTGACGTTCGATGAACTCAAAAGTGATCTACAAAAATTTGACTTTACTGCTCAATACTAAGGATGCATACTGAAGGCAGATATACAAATAAAATAATAACTAATCTAAACATATATTTTGCGGACAGTCATAAGACAAAAATTGAAGTAAATTACGAGACACTGACATAGTCGCCCTCTCATTCAACAAACTCCGAGGTTAGTTTCATAAAATTGGGTTAGTGGTTAGTAGTTGGATTGAACATTAAGTCAAATTCAGAAAAGTCTAAAAATATGCTGAACTTTGCCTTCATCTTAGTGCGATTTTCCATAAATTACTGATTTTGTGATATAATTCGCCAAATATAAGTTCTTGTTTTGTACCATTGGTAAAAAGCAAGACTTGATCTTTTGCAGTTTGGTCGTTGCAACCTGATGAGTAGACCAACTTTTTTCAATACGGAACCAAGCTACCGCCAAGAAGAGACCTAAGGAAGTTCCATTTTTGTAAGGGTTTGTGTATTTTTGTGTATACAAGTACTGTGGTGTTAAAAGCCGTAAACATATAGAAAAGCCGTAAACATTTGAAACTTAAGGTCGGACATTTAATTTTTGTTTAAGTTAGGAGTTAGTATACTTTTAATTTTATCTAAAGTTAACCTCAACGACTCCAAGTCAGAAGTATAATACACTTAAACGTTTTAGCTTGGTTAAGCAGTTAATTGACATCAAAGTGACTTCTTGCACTGGCAGAAGTCTGTTATACGAATGGAGCTGGCCTATATTTAATATATTCTTATATATGGACGTGCCTGTATTATTTTCCGACTTTGTTCGTCGACAAATGATATTTTTAGTTTTTGAATGTCCCGGTGAATAAATGGCTTTTGATTTACCGGGTCATGCAATGGAAACGGTTGCCATTTATCGAAAAGACAATTTACAAAGTTAATGAAGGAAAAAAATGCATTCGGTCGTATTACCGCTTTTGAGATGGAGCTGCAGTTACTTAAGACCGACATGAAATGTTCGTTTGGAAATTACCCACTTCTCAAATATTTACCCAATTTAAAAAGTTTGTGACAGATATTGTCATGTTTGAAAAAGGAGAGTCACAATAATTATTTGCACAATTTAACAACACCTCGCTAAATTGTGCCAATAATTAACCAACATAAACACTGCAGGAATCTTTTGCAAGTAAGTTCAAAGACGTCAAAAAATTAAAGACTTGATTAAATTTGTTAGCTACTCTGACAAGTTTATACGAGTTTGATAATGAAGTGAATGATTTTCGATGTTGCGTAATTTTGTGCGAAAAATTGGAAAATTTAAGAACGATTATTGAAAACGGGATGATGATAATAAATCGTTAAATATTGATGATATAGGGCATTGAAAGTGTGGGAAGACATTCCAAACAATTTAGTATCTCTAAAAAAGTTATACAATAGCAGTATTACTAGTGTTTCCATCTACTTATTACTGTGAATTCTTATTTTCACAAATGAACGTCGTTTTAACAAAAACAAGAACTAGGATGACCAGAGACAATCCTGAGGCATGTGTTTCATTAAATGTATCTAAATATACTCCAAACGTAGACCACCAGCCGCCAAATATATACCTGAGTTTATTTTCTGTTGCAACGACAAATGTATAATATAACTTAAAATTGAAATATAGATTCATTTATATATACCACATTTATGAACTATCATTAAAACTATTGTTTTTCTATTTTAAAAAATTATTTTATTTTATGAAGAAATTGGTTTGGCACACTAACGTAGAAGTACTTGCAAACCCTGCTCTAGCCTCTACCAAGACAAACATCAGAGGAAAACATACCGCCAGTAAAGAAAATGGATAACTGCAATATATCTCCTGTAACATTACAAGAATTAAAAGAGGAAACCAATCTGCACCCAAATCCAAAGAAATCTCCATGATATTACTTAATTACAGGTCAAATAGTAAAAGCTCCTCCTGAAAAAGGACTACGTAAACTACTGCAGCGAATTAACGCAATGTTCAAGCTTAAACACGTTCCAGACCAAAGGAAAGTCGTAGAAGTAATCATGATGTATAAACCAAACAAACCAGTTAATGACAAAAATTCGGATAGGTACATATGAGCTCCGCATTTCCTTACTCCCAATGATTTCAAAAATTTTCGAGAAACTACTCCTAAACATACTCAAACCAATAATAGAAGAAACAAATCTTATTCCTCCACATCAATTTGGATTCAGAAAAAACCAATCACAAAAGAACAAGTACACCGAATTACAAACATAATTGAAGATTTACTTGAAAGTAAGAAAATATGTTCAATCGTCTTCTTGGATGTAGCACAGGCATTTGACAGAGTATGGCATAAAGGGTTGGAATATAAATTACATAGGGACGTACCAAAGCAATCTTATGAAATTCTAAAATCTTACATATCTAACCGACACTTTCGTGTTAAATTAGATGGAGAATACTCAGAAATAAAGAAAATATCAGCAGAAGTACCACAAGGGGACTAGCATAGCGACGTTTCCAGATAATACGGCCATCTTTCAAAGAAACCGCAAGATCTACTAGATCCAATCCAAAAACTAGTCCAGCGTATTTTTAAACAATTATGGTTTTTGATTTCAATCGATTTTCAAATGTTTCTGTTACTGCTCGTAGAGATGTTCACAGTTTTTTAAATAATTGCTGTGTTTTAATATTGGAGCACTATCCGGAGCCAAATGGCAATTTTCTATTGAAACTGCAGCTATTATTCACTGGTGTCGCTGTACTATAAAAATTAAAACTAAATTCATCAATAAAACAAACATTTATCACCTGAAATATATTAATTGACATTTATTTTGACATGACGTTATAAACAAAAATTCATTTTGCTGCGTTTTAATTTTGTATTGTAAGATTTAGTTTCTAATGGTTTCAGGGGTTTACAAAACTAAAAGCCTTTTCAAATTTCCCATTGAAATGGATAGCGCTCCCGATAGCGGCTCCCGATAAATAAGTGAGCCGAGATATTTTTTTATCGATTTTTAATTAAAAAGTTGAATGAAAAATCTTAGTTTAGATTTAAATAAATTAATTAAATGCAATAATAGCGCGCTAAATATAAGTTTTCACATAGAAAATTGGCTGCTCCGGATACAGCTATCGGGCGCTAATAAAAAAACACAGCAAATATCTATTTTAAGATAGCGTAGACAAAGTTCTGATACTGAAATGAACATGGTTAGGTTATGATGATATTTACTATTCCATACGCAGGCTCCATGAATTTTAATAAATTTTCAAATTTTATTTGACCGATCCTAGAGACGTTTACGGGGTCTCACCTACATGATCAGATAGATCAGTCAAAACCCTATGCGTGTGGTGAACGGTATCTAATTATGTTGATTTTTAACTTGTCCAGAGACATTTTTACGTTTACGGTTAAGTATATCCCATATACCAGAAATGTTCACAGGGCTTTCGAATAGGTCAGAAAAGTTTCTATCAATATTGTGAAAACGGGACTCGAATGATGATTTTCACCATGTTTTTCAAATTAAATTTCCCAAATAAGCTACGAACCCGATTTATTGTAATAATAATCAATTAACAGAACTCCTAGAGATGTTCAAAAAGCCATGTTTATACTTTTGGATAGTTCAATGATTCTACTTTCGATAGTTCCAGACAGGGTTCGGTTATGACTCACTCATCATACATGACTTAGAAGTTTTATGTAACAATTTGAATACATTTTCAAATTTTATTTCACCGATCCTGGACATATTCAAGCGGTCTCACTTACACAGTCAGATAGATCAAACGAAAAACTATGAGTGGGGTGAATGGGATCTAATTATGATTATCTTTAACTTGTCCTGAGACAGTTTTACGTTTACGGTTAATTCGCCGTATATAAATTCATATTCATGAAACTTGTGTATGACACAGTAAATATCATCATAACCGAACCCTGTCCGGAACTTTCAAAAGTCGAAACTTCAAACTATCGAATGGCATAAACGTGACTCTGTGAACACTTCTACGGTTTCTCATATTTGATTGTGTTTACAATAAATCGGGTTCGTAGCTTATTTGGGAATGTCAATTGGGTAAAAATCCTATTGGAGAAAATACGAAAATTTAAAAAATTGAAAATGAAATTGAAAATGAAATAGTTTTACATTTTGAGAAACATGATGAAGAACGTCATATGTGTCCCGTATTCACAATATTGATAGAACATTTTGTGACCAGGGGGTCAATTCGCGTTCCATGAAATAATGAAAATGAAAAGTTTTTTTCATTTGCAATCTAGTAGTTTCAATTATTTGTACGTAATTTTAAATTCCACTGTGTGAAAACATAATTTCTTATGGGCAATTCAAACCTACTCGATTGCAAATGAAAAAAGCTTTTCATTTTCATTATTTCATGGAACGGGAATTAACTCCCTGTGGCCCTATTCTGGCTTTCCCTGGGAATAAGGAATTGGGAAAAATATTTTCATAGCATTTTTGTCTAAATTGTATTTTTCTGGCCTACTGAGGGAAAATGTTTGGTACTAATATTATCGAAACAAAGTTAAATGAGAAAATATTTTTCCCTATACAAATTTTGTGGAACAAAAGTTTCCCAATTCACTTGGTTTTGAAAATTTTAGCACCAAACTTATTCTTTCAGTAGGCCAGAAAAATACAATTTATACAAAAATGCTATGAAAATATTTTTCCCAATTCCCTATTCCCAGGGAAAGCCAGAATAGGGCCACTGTTCGAATATATGAAAGAGATCCCGTGAACATTTCTAAAATATGGAATAAAAGCGTAAACATAAATATATGTGTCTGGACAAGTTAAAAATCATCATAATTAGATCCCATTCACCCCACTCATAGGCTTTTGGCTGATCTACTTATCCATGTAGGTGAGACCCAGTTGACATGTCCAAGATCGGTGATATAAAGTTTGAAAATATATTAAATTTCATGGGATTCCTAAGTAGCCTGTTTGTTTGGCACAGTAAATATCATCATAACTAACTAAGTTGATATCTGTGTTGTGCTATTACTGGTTTCATAACTATGGAACTACCCAGACGCATATCTGGTTTCGTAACTAGGATTATGAAACTATGGTTTGCGAGATGAGAACTCAAGACACTACAATTTCTTTCGTCTTCTCGTTTGGTTTTAAATAGTAATGGACTTTGTAAGCATTGGTAAAAATGTCAAGATTGGCATTTAATTGACTTTTAAATTTTCAGAAATGACTTTTATATAATATGTAGACAGATCAGAAAAAAATTTGTTCCCGCCAACCAACTATCTCACTGTCAAATAGAAACCTCAATTTGAAAACTCAAAGGAAACTAGATTTTTGATGAATTCGGCGTAATGAGCATAAAAATGCCTCGGCATGAAAAAAAAAATATCTCATTTCGAAATTATGTACATATAATCCTAGTTGCAAACCATGGTTAGGGGTGAAACCGAATTATAGTTTTCGGAATAACTTGCCAAGCCTAAGTAAGTTACCAATTAAATGACTACAAATTCTTAAAGGAATGCTGTTAATCGTATATCATATTTTTAAAATACTTGTTGATGGTTAATAATTTTTAAAGATCCGTGTTAAATTAGTTTTGCCTGCCAACTTTAAAGTTACAAACTCATAATTAGTTTTTGAACAGGTTAATGAGACCAGACACATTTCCGTCGTTAACTATATGTAGGTAATTTATTCGTATTTTATTGTTGTAATAAATCTTAATGTTAATTAAGACGATAAATTAATTTAGCATTTAAAAAATTATATTTCATTGAATTATACGAATACATACATAATAATCGTTATATAAATATGTACATTCAGCACTGTGTATATTTACATTTTTATTATATAACTTAATTAATAGCACAGAAGAAAAGAATGAAAACGTTTTAAGAAAACCATGAAAAAACTAATCTGCGTTCGGAAATAAATTTTGCCTATTAAATATGTCTTAAACGCTATTACACATAAATTTTTAATGCCATTTCTTTTGTTGCGGAATACACAAAGCAACTGTATCTTTCTAAAGAACAATTTAAAACGGAAATGAATAGTGAACATTTCAAAGGATTTCTTAAATATTTGATAATGTGTTTCTGAGTCAGCAACTCACAAAAAATCGTATTATTGTTAAAATTTAAAGTTATAAATTTTTTATTGTATTTATCTCAGAACATAAGGTAATTAAATAATCGTGTATAGCAACAATATCGCGCATACACGTGTGCCTATAATGAGATGTACTGAGAATTCACAATCAAACCACACATTATATTAAATTAAGCGTTCTATCAAACTTCAGCTAATTGGTTTTGTGACTGATTTGGGGTATGCAGACTGTGCCATATTCAGTAAACATAATTCTAAGAAGCACTACTACACTATAGGTAAGTTTGTGTAGGTGAATAATTTGCAAAATTGCGTATGTATAATGATACACCTCCGCTTATTATGGATGCCCAACATTATAATAGACGCACACGTTTTCAGATCAGTTATGATTTTAATATTTGAATGATTGATTTGACTTTATGGAGGGGAGTTCAAGGAAACACACATATCATAAGATTCGTTATGTATGTTATTTTGGTTATAAATAAAAATTTATTAGATGAGCTGTAATAATAAATAAGATTAACGATTTAATATTATAAATATTTGTATATTATTCATCGTTATTGTAATAAATATACAAAAACTGATGATCTATATTTTATTGGAATTTATGAGCTTGTTTATTTTAAACCCACATCTACAGCCTACCTACTAAATGAAGGTAACAGAATGCTGATTAAAATATACTAGATGTATATAGAGCATGTGTCTTATGTCTTCGTGGCAGCAATAAATGTTTGAAAAATTGCAAAAGACTAAACTCGCAAATGAAATTGCATTGGCCTACTTATTTTTACTACGTATCTATGCTCGAACATCGATGCCAAGATTGTTATTTCCTTGTCAGAAATTTTAACACCAGAAATAAATAGCACCAGAATTCCACCGACGTAAGCTTGTACGTACGTGCTTATGTGCTGAAACTTGATTCGCAACTTGATTAATAAACTCGGACTATACCAAATCTGTTAAGATTCGTTGCGATGCGTCAAAAAGCGGTGTAGTAAAACGTGTATTATTTCAGAAGCACCACAAAGAGATGGCTACAATTTGTAAAATACGACAAATAATATCCGCCCGGCGGCGAATATGCCTATTATGCAATAGATACAAAATGTCAAATAATTGAATTTATCATCTTATGTTATTAAAAACGTCTTAATATTCAATTTAATTATTATTAAAATGAATTAAAAATATTTAAATAAACTACAGTGTGGGCTATCTGTCAATCATTTTTCATTTTTAGATAAAACAAACGTTTTGAGATGAAAAGTCAATTTTTTTTTGTTGATAAAGAAAGGTGGATGTATGTCATTTTTGTATGAAAAACAATATCATATCTGCATCCGAACATCAAAATTTTCGATAAATTTTTCCAATAAAACGGATCAATGACCTCAATTTGAGCTCGAATGTTGTTTTTAAGTTGATGATTTTTTTTTGTGGATGATTAGTCCTTACAGATAGACCTTACCTTTCAAATAATCCCACAAAAATAATCAAGTGGTGTTAAATCCGGGTGAAATTGTGCGACCAGCAAATTTTGTTGATAATAAATGGATTGTTGCACGACAAAAAAACAGTTAACATATTGCGATAACGTTCCCCAATCGTAAGGAAATTTTGCTGTTCATTTTCTCAGAAAATGATTCACTGTACTTTCATTGTAAACCGTTGTTTTCGGACAATCTTCATGGTTTTCTCAAAGCACGGTCCACGACCACAAACCTTATTGAATTCACTTCACTCACATTAAATACGATGGCGGAAGAGAATGAGGTTAATGTTATCTTCACCGATTTTAGCAAGTCGTTTGACAGGTTTTCTCATGAAGTTATTTTGTTTAAGCTTAGGGCTCTTGACGTTCCTCCCCAAATTATCTTAAAGATCGAAATCATGTACTGTTTAGGTCATCAATATCAGCTCACTTTTCAGCAACATCTGGAGTGCTCAAAGCCAGCTATCTGGGGCCAATTTTTTTTTCATTTTTTTTTTCATATTATGTACGCCGATCACATGAAGATTTACAAACGGATTTCAAACACCACTGATAAGAGCCTATTACAATCAATAACTTAGAACCTCAATAACTTCTCCGCATCGGGCTTCGGGTTACCATGGGTAGACATGTTCAACCTGTCTCCAAACCAAGATCGTCTCAAACTAATTGATTTACAACCACTTAGCAAGCGCCAAGTTGTTGCGGACATTGTTTTTATTCATCAATTGCTAACCGGCGATATCGGTTCTACTAGGAAAAATTAATCTAAATATAAATTCGCAAAATTTAAGAACGGTGCCTATCTTTAAAATCAACCCTCATCGAACTGAATAAGGCAAGAATGACCCCGTCTCTAGAATGTTGTACTAAGCTAATCAGCACTGCCATTTTAATGATTTTAATATGTAGAAACGCACGTTGAAAATCCTTTCGTCTGGGACGGGTAACAAAAAAACGGCTCTTTGATGCCACCAGCTATGGTTTATGGGATAACCAGTGACTTTTGGAGGATAAACTTCTGCTTCGTGAATAACTAAGCTTCATAGCTAAAGATGATTTTTGACGAAAAACCTTCATTTCGTTCAAGCATGTAATTAACAAACCGACGACGTTTTAAATGGTCTGGTGGCTTCAAATTTTGAGTAAGTTGAATTTTGTATGGATGCAGATGAAGAGGAGGGAATACGAACTATCCAGTCGATTCTTCAAAACGATCAATAATTGTGTACCAATTGTACGCTCAGCAGGACGTTCATGTCGACCAAAACTTACTTTCACGTAATTTACGAAATGTTGTTGTTTTTGAACGGTTATTTTCATTTTAAATTTGGACAATTAAAATGCGTTGTGGTGTTTGTTGTTAGCGACTCCATGATGATATCTAGTATATTTTCGACGTTTCATATGTCAAAGAATTCTTTAGAACAGATATAACAGACAGAACAAGTACTAAAATTCATCGAATTTTCACTTTCATCGCCCAACATTTTCGTCACCTAAATAGCAGGCGGCATTTAATATTACATTTTCTTTTTTTTTCATCAAATACAGTAAAATTTACTGTACTTTATAAGCAAATTCTAAAACCAGTATGGACCTATGGTATCCAACTTTGGGGTTGTACCAAGGAGACCAATGTACAAATGACACAAAAGTTTTAAAATACAGTGCTGCGTGGGATTGTCAATGCTCCATGGTACATTAGGAATGATTACCTCCATAGGGACTTATAGATGAAATACGTCATCGATAAAATAAAGAAACAAGCAAGGAAACACGTCGAGCTATTATCCCGACATGAAAATGGAGATATCCTTCACACTTCCTTGGTTACATTCGATTTACTCGTAGTTCTGTATTTTCGACCGCAGTCCAATTCATTTGTTATCTCAGAATACTTATATTTTTGATTGGTTTTTTTTTCATAAAGTAACCAAATCTGGAGCTGCGCTTTGAAATATCTCTACGTTGAAGTGAATGCGACTTTAGTATACCAGCTTCTAGACTGTCTTCTGTTGAGGAGTTCTATATTAAATGCAAAAGGCATTCAATGATAAGAGGAGTATTTCTGGGCCGAGGAAATGTGACGTCATCAATTAAAAGTGAACCACAGTATAGTAACCAAAAACAAAACGCGACAAAGCCTTCTTCATGTTCTCTAGTAAATACCAATAAACAATAACAAAACAAGAGCAAACAATATTTCTAGCGACTGAAGAAGAAGCCTTTTATGGATGAGTAGATAGAAAATTCTGGCGCAACAGATACAACCACTACCACTATTATATGCGTTATTACATATAGTGTTAAAGAAATCAAGCAGAAATAGCAACAGGAATCTTCTTAAATGACGTCATATTAACTGGTACTATACTCTTCAACTGGATCTACATCCATATTATTAAAATATAAGCAAAAGGTTTTTGTGTTTTCACACAGCCAATATTTCGTTTTCACACGGCTGATCACCATTAATTGCAGTGAAAATGCCAAAACAACTAGCCGAAGATGAAAATTAAACTATCCCGACACTTCCGAACATAGCTCGAATGTCTGTTACGTGAATATTCCTTTTTCCACAAAACAACACGTTTAGGGAAGGTAAAATGCTTCAATATCAAATGATGGATTGCTAAAAATAGATGGATTTCCTGTCAAAAAAAGACAAACAACGTAGTGCTATGGCATCTATACCTGCACTTCGAACGAGTATAGACCGATTCGAATTCACACTGAACGATCAAATTGCCGCTACTGTTACTCTATTCTGATAATTCCCTGGAAATAGGAAATTGGGGAAAGAATTTACATGGCTTTTATCTATAAATTTGTTTTTTCTGTGTTTTTTTCTGAGGAAAAAAGTTAGATTTAAATTTTTATAAATTGTCAATAGTTTTTCCATATTGAAATTGAAAGGGAAAAAATGATTCCCCATTTTATTTTATTTTCAGAACAATTTCCACTACCTTTTTTACCTCAAAATGACAGCAACGAAATATTTAAACATACAAATTATTTTCTCAGTGTCCTATTCCTGCGAAATTCCTTGAAAAGTATAACACTGGAAAACATAACTATTCCACGATTGCCCAATTTGATTTTTGCCACAATTACGCGACGGAACTACATGCGCTTTTTTGACCAAAAACATACATTTGTTAGCAAAACTTAAGGTAAATGCAGCTCTATTGCTCAGTAAACAAATGAACAAAATTAGAAAATTAGTATAAAAGCACCTACCCACCCAACAAATGGAAAACCTTCGTAACACTTCAAATAACAGAAATATAAATACGCAAATCCAGCATAATGGTGTATTATGCAAAACTAGCCGATATATAGTACAATAGTTTCCAGAGGAGGTATTGTTGAAATCGATGCAAATTTCCCCAATCGGAATACAATTTGCTTTGAAATTCTCTATATTATTTGAATTTTTCGCCGGCTACTTTAACCATTCTTTAAATTTCTTTCCTTTTTTAAATTAAGAAACATAATTTTTTTTTGCCTACTAAGGGAAAAATTCCGACTGGGTAAAGCTTGCTGCACGATTGTGAGATTTTACCCGCACTCAGAGTCTGAAATTATTAACTAAGAATTTTTGCTCAATAAAATTCGTCTACATTATTTCTCGTTTCCTTCATTCGATTGAAATTGTTGCCATTGTGTGTTGAAAAACTTGCGTATTATGTCCGTTGCGGTAACGTTTGCGTATTGAGATCGCTGTATTACTCCAACTGCAGTAACACCACGATACCCAAATGGATCCATACACTCCTGCCCAACCCATACCCATATTGGTATGCTAATTTTGAATGCTTCCATCAAGGTTCGGAATTCCATTATGATAAGAGCAGTCGAACGAAAAATCGACTCTAATGTTTCAAATACGGTTTACAAACGGTACTCTAATGTTTCAAATACGGTTTACAAACAGGGTCTTAGTAAATCGTTGGTAGTAATATACAACGTGAAATCTAGATTATTTTTATGGCCGTAGCAGTCAAATTCAATTCCGTATGTAGAAGTAATTCTATGATAAAAATTTTAAAAATGGTGGTATAATTATAAAACCTGCATAAGTACATATTCATAAGTATAGATTATGGAGGATCCGTTGAATTTCCTTAATCAAGCTGGTGATCAGGGGCAGTCGATATGTCGTCGACATGAAAGCGGGATTTGAACAATTAACATGGGCCTATAATTCATGAAAAATTTAGCACAAAATCTGCTTATTTCTTATATGTATATGTTAACCAACCGAAACGTACCGACTATCGAAGGAAATCTTTTGCAAATACGCACAATTATGAGTAAATATCGCAAATGAAACACAGGCGCCGCCAGAACGGGATATTCTGACAAAATTCTGACTGTACGTTAAAAATGTGTATATGTAGTACGATATCGTCTATCGTCTAGACGATATAATAGTTTTATTACATTTTCTCCATTTTAACGCTATCAATAAATAAAACTTCGTCGTAAAATAGCAAACCGCTTGCTCAAATTCTTTTTTAAGCATAATTTTTTATATCTAACCAAGTAGCGCAAAGATAAAAATATTTTAACTCGCAGGGGAATTTTTATATGGAAAAAAATGATGGAGAAAGATTTTCAAGCGGTTTTATTGGTTTAGCGTGCAGATAAAAAATTATAAATTTTCGCTCGCACTCGCTAGTCGAAATTATTCCTTTAGTAGGGGAACAAATATAATAGCAATTTCTTTCCAAAAAAAAATTGATTTATAAATCAAAAAAATTGATTTGAGATCAAAAAATTTTGATCGAAATACCGTTGCACGTTCTTTCCAACTAAAAAAATTGATTTTTTTTTTGATCGCAATCAATTTTGAAAAATCTCAATATTTTATTAGATTTTTTTTTGACGTTTACAAACACATAAATATGTTCACGTCAAAAATATAAACATAAACACTTCAAAAAATATAAACGTAAACATTATAACTTTTTTACTAGTTGGCCAAGAGAATTTGACATAAGAAATAATTTTATTTTTTGAAACAATTTTATTGTTTTTTTTTCACTGTGTTAAAATAATTGTGTTGATAATTTGTTGACAATAAACTGTCAATATAAAATTTTTGCAAATCAAATGTCAATTTATCACAGATACACTACCAAAAAAAATCAATCGTGTATCGTGTTCTTTGACATAAAAACAAATCAATTTATTTTTTATTTTTGGAAAGAACTTGCTATAAGTAAACTTGAAAACAAATTTGAAAAAACGATTAAAGTAGCCGGCGAAAAATTTGAATAATATAGAGAATTTCAAAGCAAATTGTATTCCGATTGGAGAGATTTTCACTATTTTCAAGAATACGGCCCCAGGGGGACTAATCCAGTCGAATTGAAAAACAGCGAATGGTGAATGTGGCCGATATTTCTTTCTTTTTCGCATGAGCACAGCCTAGAGCAGATCCAGAAAAACGGTTCTGCTTCATCCCGTTGATAAACATCAAATACGGCGAGTATGCGAGAAAATCGTAGATTGGAATTTGTACTATGATGCCAAAGAGCCTGCTAGATTTTAAATCAAAACCTGTGATCCAAAACAAAATTTGGATAAAGCTTTCCATATAAATTTTTTACTGTTTAACGGATCAATTAGCATATTCAGCGCACTGAGGTTTTCACTGTTTTAGCAAGGCCGCTTCAAATTTTATATGAACTATTTCTTTTTTTAGTGAGACCTTATAGTAGTAAAACGCACACTCAAATAATTTTGTCGTATCTAATAACCACGACAGACTACGGATTAGTTCAACTGGTTTTGCAAAACTCACTCAAATATACGAATTTGCTATTAGATTTTTAAATTATTCATATAGTGCGTTGAGTTGGCACAGGCTCATGAAACATGACCGGACAATTTAAACACAAGAGGCACGTACAATTTCTAGAATATTTTAAGAGTAATGACTAATTGGATAGAATACATTTTGTAAATCAAATTTCTACCGGTAGGACATTTTCGTTTAAAATTGTTCGATATAAGGACTAGTTGTCGGGTACAATTTTGCCGTATTTATTGAAATATTTTGAAACAATTGAATTTTCTCGAACTTCATGATCTCGCCCCTGAATTATATTTTATTTCCTAGAGTACTTGACCGAGTTTGCTCATCAGTTTTATTAACCCGGCTATAAAACTCAAATATTGGATCATAAATATAAAACACCATCAAGAATAAATGTATTGACATTGTTACGGATCTGCCCTGTCCAATCCGGTTCGTATTACTGAATTGTGAATACCGTTATAGAATTTGACGATTTACAACAATATTCGTAATTTACACTGCTTCCGAAATATTCCTGAAAACACTCAAAATAATCTTAGAATAATTTTTCAAATACCTACTTAACACTTAAAAACACAACATAATGTTCTCTATTATATCACTATTATTATTATCACTAATAATTTTTCGCACTGTTCCCTTTTAATCATTCGCGTACCGAATCTCCTGAATGCCTTATGTTTACTGGAGTAGCCTTCGCGAGATCAGTCTGAGTCAGAGTATCGAAAGAACGTAGCAACACCACTCTTTATCGTGGCCTGTAAGCTATAAAGATACTATTCAAAAATTATTTAGATATTAGCTACTCAGATTTAGTGTTTAATTTCGTTTCGGTCAGCTATGTAAAACTGCACTCCTATGCTGAAATTTGCATTGCAACACTTAAATTGGTTAAAGTCGCTTTTGAAAAGTATTGCATGTATTCTCAATGTATTTTGATTTTTTTTGGAATTGTCACTTAAAAATTATTTATTTTATAACTATCTTGAGTTGTTTCTATAAATTTTAACATTTGTAATAGAAATAAAATGAGTATTCTAAATATTTAACCTTATGACCACTTCATTGTATAAGCACTTAATCGTAAGATCAGTTAATGGGGTCTTGGTTAAATGGCCGATTTGAAAAACATCGAAACGAAAATACCAAAAGATAAAAGGTCGAATTTCATCAGAAAAAAATAACTTTAATGCTTTTTCTGTCGGATTTCTGGTCGAATTTCGACTAAGTCGCCATATTATTTAGACTTAGTAATAATATCGGAGTGGATGGAAATTTCTTAATCGATAAAGATAATTTTTTTCTGACAATTTCAAAAATAAACTTTAAATAGAATATTCCAACTATTTAAACCAAACTGTTAAGTTTAGTTCAAATATTTTTTTTAATCCACAATCAACTAGGTTACAAATCAATAGAATTAACAAGGACAAGATTCTCTCACATAAGTAATTTTAAAATAAAATAACATTACGTTACCAAAAATTAAATTACCAAATTTAATTTAATTTCGCTGATTCCATTTTGTTTGTTTACGAGTTATATTTTCTAAAACCATAGACTGTAGCACAAAAATTTTCTGGCTTCATATTGCAAACTATTTTTTGTGCTCTTCCCATAAAATATATAGTAAAACAATCGAAACCACACAAAAAAAAATAAAAAAATTAATAATTTTGTAATAAAAACGAGAAAATTCTTCCGCAAAAATTTGATTATCTTTCAACATTGTTTTCAACTTAAAGACGAAAAAAAAAATAAAACAAAACCGAATCATATTTCTTCATAAAAAATAAAGCCAAAAAAAAATTAAATTATTTATAATTTAATTTATAATTTTTGTTATTTGATTTTTCAAAAAAATCGTATAAGTATACTAAAGGCAAAAAAAAATCATATTTTCTATTATTGTTGTTGTATATCGTAATGCGAATTTACGGTTTGATAATTTTTCGGGGTTTCTTTTGTTTCTTCATAATCAATCGGAGAAAATAAATTTTCTTGCAAATACATACTTACCATTTTTTTTTATAAACATTGTAAAAATATTGTTTTGCGCTTGAATGGTTAAATTATTATTGATTTGGTTTTACAGCATTTTATTATTTTCTCTGGTAACATCAAAATAGTTAGTGTTTCAGTACAAAATATTTTATTTACGATTAAGCTTTCCACAGTATTTGGAAAGGAAAAAAATATTCACTCTCACACACAAAGTAACTTCAAGACAATCATAATCTTAAACCAAGAGAAGAAATAAAAAAAAACTAAGAAAAATTAATGGATTTTTTTTTTATGTTTACAATTCATTAACGAAAAACTTTTTTACATACTTTTCTTATTTTGGTTCATTTGGAAACAGCAATAAAAAGCTTTTCGTTGCGAAAGTTTTTCGTATTGTTGTTGCTACGGTAATATTTATAAATAAAAATACAATAAGGTATTATGTATCAATAAACATAAAAATGTTTGTTGAATGCGATGTTAATTCCTTAATATTTAATATACAAATATTTTTTGTAATAAAAACGTTATAATATTTTTTGTTGAGCTTTAACAGAAGTATAACTTTTACAGTAACTGATTTTGTTTTTGGCACATAAAATTTATACAACAAAAATATACGAACGTTAAAAAAGTTGGAAAAAACGTTGACGCAATATGCACCATACAGCAAGAGGTGAAAGGTTAAAATTATTTAACCAATAACTAACCATAATTGGTGAAGTTTGTTAAAGTTTCTCACAAAAATTAAATGGTCGATAATATTCAAATTAGTTTTAAAATTTTAAATTTTTGATAAACAATTTAATCAGTTTTTGTTATTAACAAAAAATATTACTCGTCAACTAAGTTTTTTTTAACAGATAAACTAAATTTTTCCACAATGTCACTATTTGGTCATGCAGTTTTGCAAATATAGCAATTTCAATAAAATATTAGAAAAAAACTTAACAGTTTCTTAACAAACATATCTTTAAATCACATGGAATACGTTTCAAAAGCGACTTTAATCAACTTAAGTGTACATTTGCAATGCAAATTTCAGCATGGGATTAAATCTGAGTAGCTAATATCCAAATAATTTTTAGAGAATTTTATCCGTCACATTTAGGAAAGTGGTGCAATGATTAAAGTTTCAAGTCGTGAATCAGGAGGTATTAGATTCGAATCTCACCAGATTCAGCATACACAAATTATCTTTTTAATCTGAATTATGTAATGTTAGTTAATACAACTGTGTCCCTATGGATGTAAGGCACAACGCCAGCCCATCTCCCATTTCAGTTTAGCAGTTGACATGGTGCTTGTTTGATATTTGTTGTCTAATAAATATTTTACCTTGCGAAAGTAAAAGTCAAAAAATTTGTTTCAGGTTGTATCGAATATTTTGGTGGTGAGATTTTTTTAATACGATCTAAAGAATGTTTGTTTAGGAAAATTTTAAATTAATTTCAAATTTAAAATATTTTTTAGGTAAAATTATTTCAATGGAATAGATATGCTAATTTAAAAACTGAAAATAAAATTTCCATATCTCCAATTGTTATGGGAAAGCTTAATTTTAATTTTATCTTTGCAAGATTTAAATTTATAGATGGTCGGCCACGCTTTAAATGATCGCGACTATATTGTTTGCTACATAAATTCTTAGCAACCTCAGTTCGGAAATCTGACAAAATAAGGTATCGTGTCTTTTCTTTAGAAATCGAACGCAGCCATAATTTAAAGCCAGTTAGCAGAATTTACGAACGACCTATTAAACTGTCTAACAACACTGTACTTGAATCGCAAACTTTTATTTTGTGACAAGCCAGGGTGTAAACCTAATTCAAGTATGCTGAATTCAATGGTGCTTATCCCATTTCAAAGTTAGTCATCATTTTTGAGATATTGCTTTCAACTTGTTTTGGCCCAGAGTCAACAATTGGTCAAAATATACAAAACCATATAAGTTATTTTCCATTTTTGGCCAATATCTGAAAAACTTCCACTAGTAACCAATATTTTCGGTCGTTTTTCTAATAGCCTGCGTATTGTCAGTATGACTTAAGCTTTTAGAAAAACAACCGAAAGTATTGGTTACTAGTGGAAATTTTTGAGATATTGGCCGAAAACTGAAAATAACTTACATTGTCTCAGAAAATCAAAAAATTATAGTAAAAATTCTAATCCATTAAATTTCAGTACAATTGTACTTTTTCTTGGTATGTTGTATGTACAATACATATATGTATATTAAAATGAAAGTGTTTATGAACGGATCGAATAATCGTATATGAGGCGGTTAATAACAAAGACCGACATACGTCATAGATTTTTAGTTATGAAAAATCGCGAAAACCTCGACTTTTTTAATAGAAGTTTACATATTTCGAAAGTTAGTAAACAAAAGTAGAAAGTTCAATTTTAATTCTAACAACGGTAATTTTGGTGTATGTCCATCTTTGAAACTTGAGGCCACATATTGTTGTTCTTTAAAAATAATATTTTCATGAACCAATTGAAAATAATAAGAATTGCTTCTTGGCTGTTTTACATTTATTATACACGATCACAATGGTTCCTTAAACTATGAAAATTTGAATTTTGGGCTGAGTGTATCCGATATAACTGTCACGATAATTGTACTGTCATGATAAAAAAAATTGGGCTGACTTCAAAAATCTATAACGAAAAATATTTTTATTTTTTGAGTTGACATCATTAAAATGTCGTGATATACGATTTTTTGCGCTGAGGGTGGATTTTTGGGTCAATTTCACATACATAAAAAATTTCCGCTGGTAATTAAATATATTGCTACGATGACACCTAGAATAGAATAGAATAAGTTAATTTCATTAATTGTTCAATTGCATTTTTGAATTCATAATCAACATTTAGGCGTCATTTCTATACTAACATATTTGCTCAATTCTTGATGCGCATTCAGGATTATTCTAGAAACAAATATTTTGGTATATAAAGGCGTACATTAACGTGGATTGCTGAGTCTTATTTTAAACGTGATACACGGTTAAAAATAAAAGTATGAAATCTATTCTTTTCCTATCCTTCTGCGGAATAACTATACGTCCATCCTTTTCTAAGGATTAAAATTATACTTCACAAATAAATAAAATTTATACTTTCAAAATTAAAATAATTTTGTCCTAATTTTAATAAATTTTATTTTTGTCCAAAAGATTAAAATTCATCTATCGGACAATGATAATTTTTATTCTTTGACCGAGTGTCAAAAGTACTCAAATATAAAATATCGAAGCCGCTCACTATGGCACATTTCAAAACAGGATGTAATAAAACAGGACATCACAAAACAGTACATGGTACGGAACAGGACCGATTAAAACAGTACATGGTATACACAAAAGTACATGGTACGAAACAGGATCGATAAAAACAGTACATCACAAAACAGGACATGGTACACTAAAGTACATGTTACTGAACGTTAAGCTAGAGGATTTTTTCGGCTTGATTTGTTAAATATTTTTTATTGAGTACGTTTAGTAATTAGGATATTATCAAGTGGATATTTGCCTTCACCTAGAGTAATTAGACAGTATACTATAGAATTATAATTGCTTTAAATTATAATAAAATATCCCTTCACCTAACAGTATATAACATTATGTGTTTTAATTTAAATCGCTAATACTCGATCGTTGCAAAATAGATCAAAAATTTAAATAAATAAATAAATAATACATTTATTTTATTTATATATTTAATTAAATTTTTGATCTATTTTGCAACAATAAGTAAAACTTAAACAATTTATTGGAATTAAAACCTGCAAAATTGACTATTAACTATTTTGTGGTGTTCTCTTTTAATACGTACTGTTTTGTACTCTTCCGTACCATGTACTTTAGTGTACCATGTACTGTTTTATGATGTACGGTTTTAATCGGTCCTGTTCCGTACCATGTACTGTAGCGTACCATGTACTGTTTTGTGATATCCTGTTTTGTGACATCCTGTTTTAGCACATCCTGTTGTGAAATGTGTCGTTTCGTATGAGACCCATAAAATATAGTTTGCTCTTTGAAAATGACTAAATTTACTCTTATTGGCGTATAAAAAATGAGTCACAAAGAATAATATTTATCTAATTAAAAGATTAAAATAAATACTGACCATTACCATATTTTATACAATTCAGGGAAAGATTTTATTCTTTTTACTCATCAAATTCAACGTTTTTATAAGTGAAATTTAAGTAAAAAAAGTACTAATAAAACATAATTTTTTATTTAAAATATTGGCAATATAGCTATACATAATATACAATAGTTTATTAAAATTACGTAGATTATATCCAATCAGCCCGCATATAATAATCTTCGGATTCATGAAAATCCGCTGGTTGAAATATCAAGCTGATTACATTCCATGTTATTAACTCGTGGTTTCGTTCCATCTAACTGGTTTTTGCCTAAATAAATTAAATGTTTATAAGAAAAAATTATCAAATACATATTTATATTATTTATTTACCCGTACATTTTCAAACAAAAAGCAATTTCCATCCGTGTTCCTGTGTGATTGAGTGCGGGCTGGCTATAGACGTATCTGTATTTTTGTTAAGAGTAAATAAATGTTTAAAAATAAATGGCGCTAATTATAATCAAAAACTACATGTATTGTGTAGAAATAAAACTTACCTCTTAATTCACAGCAGAACCTTTTCAAACAATCGGCAACAGATAACTAAATTTTTAAGTCGAGATTACTAGAACTAAATAAACACATTTTTACCAAAAAGATTGCTATCCCTTATTACTCCAAAAAAGTAATAGAAAACATAAAGACATACAATTTTAAATTTTTAAAGTTTTCTGTACTGCAAAACTTATTAATTTATGTTTTTAAAAGCTAAATAATTTGTTCAGATTTTTATGCTAAACTGATTAAAAATGATAAAAATATTTGTATACTAAAAAGGACAAAATATGATTTTCACTTCAATTTTTAGTTAAATAACTATGAGATTCACCGGGCAAGTGGTAAATACCTAAGTATTAGAAACAGTTATTATCAGCAGTTTTATCATAAGTTTTCAACCGCTGGTTGGCTTACCATTATTATACAAACGTATCTAAGAACTGTATAAGAACATGATTAGGGAAAATAGACCGTCATTAGTTCAGCAATGAAATTGAGAAAACAAACAAGTTGTGCCGCAACTCCAATTAACGTCTATTAAGTTGCCCATGTGATTATCCTTCATTCGCATTAGGACTAAAATAATATTGAAAATTTAAAGCTTCCGCCACGTGCGCGACAATTTTTGTTGAGTTGAATAAAATTTATATTTTGTTTAAAGGTATTATTTGAGCAAAAGGTATTATACTGCCACTCAGACGCTAAGATTAGCCATCGGAACAATGAATATATTACACGCACGGAACGTTCTAAAATTGTGTATTTCTCATAAACACTTGTAATATACCTTTAATTTTCGAGTTTGGTTGATAAGAAAACCCCCAATTTCTTCAGGTTTTATACGATATGTGGGGAAAATGTTTTATCTATACAAAACGGCTCTATCAACAAAATCATATCACAATGATATCAATTTGAGCGGAGCAGTAAGCTGTTGAAAGTAGGCTGACCCTGTTGTATGTTGTAGTTTACAATGTTATGTTCTCACCTCATAATTGTGTTCTCCTAGCCGTTTTGTTACTTTGATTATTTAGAAAATTGAACTTGAAATGGGTTAGTTTTAAACTGGATGGCAAGAGTTACAGTTTACGTGTAATACTCATACAATATCAACAAATTTTATCTGTACATATTTACAATTACATTTGTTTTACTCGAGGCGTCTAATTTCGAAAACTATCCGCTAAATTTTTGAGATGCCGTAATGATCTCTGCCGTAATGATGCTAACATTAATGCGAATCATATCATTCTTTGTTTACTAAAAATGGAAGATAAATTGATTATTTATACTTTTAAGCTTAAATTATTTCGCTGTATATTTTATTCAATTTGGAATAAAATGAAACATTTAGTTAAAATCCATTAATATTTCTAATATTTAAAATATTTTAGGTTTAAATAGATAAACATTAGCATTAAAAGGACAAATGTTTATTTTTGCAAAAAATAACACGAAAGAGTAAAATTTATTTTAAATAAAAGGATGAATAATAAACAAAATAAGAATAAAAACCATTTAATAAGCAAGAATAATGTTTAGCTTTACGAAAAGAATGCATTTCATCTTTCAAATTGAATAAAATGTATTCTAAATAATTTTATACTTGGGCTAAAACTAATTTTTAGGCTAAGGTTAAATAAAAAGATTATTAAAGTGATTATTAAAGCGATTATTAAAGTGATAATTAAAAAGTGTTTTATAATTGTAATAATTAATTGTTAATTTTGTGTTGTATAATTATTTTGTTGTGTAAAATAAATTGTGTGAGTTCAAACTGAAGCAGTTGTATTTATTCACAATCCAGTGATTCGAACCTTGAGTGACAAGGCAAAATCGTAACAATATATTACAAAATAAATTCTCTTTAGTGATAGTGCTGCCATTTGCGGCGAGCAGCGTAATCTCTTATTTTCCGCTGTCAAATTTCCACTATCTTATACAGCATCCCGTTTATGCGGTTTCATCGGCAAATATTGCTTGATGTAACTTCTTTTTTTTCGAAGAGATGCTCATCAATAAATATGTTTTGATGCACCGTTTTTTTTATTTTTTGACGCAATTGTTAATTGTAAAGATTTCTTGAATAATGGCATTCTCAACTGCATAAGTCCAGTATCGCCAAGCTTGTTAAATGGCACATAAAGATTAATTTGCAAAGGCTGGTGCATTTGTCTAATTCCTTCGATATAGAAAAGCCATTTTTAATGTCAATTTCTGAAGCATAATAATTTGATTCTTTGACGCTGCGATCTTTTAAATTAGAATCAAAAAAGTAATTGAATATATGAAGAAGTGTTTCAAGTTCGAGAACTTCGTGATGTAATGATTCATCGCCCGACAATTTGTATTTTTCTACAGAAATATCCAAATGTTTTTGTCTTCCAAAAAACATTGCAGATTTTTTTTAAGAGCTTGATTCGTTAGTTTGACTCGGAGTTTGCATATTTAGCACTATCTGGTCTATCTGGTATTTCATATAAATAAATTTGGTTGTTTACAATTATCACAGGCAAGTTTGGGATATCCCTTTGCCAACCAAGAAAATAAAAAATTTGGCTCAATTGAAGTACAAACCACACAAATGTGTGAGTAATAAAACATAGTATGTATAATTGCGTTTCTAATAAAAAAATCTCGCTTGATTGGTTCAAAACACAACCAAAAATAAATTTTTGACATGATTATTTTGCCATACCCACACAATTGTGTGGGCAGGCCGGTAAAGGGATATCAAAATGATATTCATCGCTTATTATGCTTTGCTGTTCTAAAACAAAGCGACACAATGCTGAACGCAAATTGAAGTTTTCTTCGTTATCGCTGTCGCTCTCCAAATCGTCTTTACTATCATTAAATTTATTCACGAATTCTTCGAATTCCACTTCCAAGCCATTTTGAAAAACTTAAAATTTATTTTAAAACTATTAAATTTGCGAATTTTTTACTCCGCACATCGGATATAGGAAATGTGGAACAATCAAAACTTATAAACTTTTTGATACGTTTTTAAATGTAAATGATACAACCAATATTTTTCAATATTCACAAAGAAATTATATAATTTATTTAAAAAAAAAAAAAGACAGAAATGAACAAACAAATATAAGTACAAAATATACGTTGACAGCTACGAGTACCTACAATTCACACACCAAACATAACCATCATAGAGTAAGTAATATTATAAAGAGTAACGAAACAGAGAAAAAAAATTATCAAAAAATGCGTGGGTTGTGTAAGTTGTACTCTTTATAACATTGATACTGGTTGGCGTAACTGACGTTTACACAATTTACGCACGAATGGTATAACTTTTGAGTTAGTATAGGTTTACTACATATAAAAAAAAATATTAAGATAAACCGAGCAAAAGCACAAATTAATTGTTTTTTAGTTTTAATTGTTTGTATCATACGCATTGTAGGGTTAAAACACTTCCAAAAGTGATTGACTGACTGCATGACACTTTAGACAATAAAATACAATCAACTAGGTTCGACCAAACAGTTAAAAATCTCATTATCCTCAATACTACCCACAATGTCTGGCTGCAGAAACCCATTTGACCCTCACTCTATTGTTGGAACAATGAACGGTATTTACAATCTTGGCCATCTTGGAAATGTTCCAAATTCAATCAAAATTTATACTAACCTCGATAAATAAGTTAAGTTTCATTTATGGAGGTTAAATAGTTTTGGGATAGCATATATTTAATGTATGTGCATCCTAATTTAATTGAAATCTCTAATGAACGATGTCAAACAAAAGACATGTGCGACCACCAACAAGCAAAATACGTGTACATTTTTTAATCCGCAATTTTTTATTTATTTTGTGGTTCTATAAAATATTTGTTTATACGAATAATATTTGTAACATATTTCTGGTTTGGTTTTATTTTAAGAATAAATTTATAAATCAGCAAATTATTGGAATTTTAAATTTGGTTTAAGTACCAAATAGCTAGTTTTTATTTGTCGAAGTAGTGCAATCCAAAAATTGATTAAAAATATTAGATTAGTATTACTTGAAACTTGTTTTTATTTTTATGTAATACAGCAACAGCGTCATATTTCCCCTCCCGACCGTACATGTCTTGATTAATTACGTGTGGGAGAGCCAAATCCTTACAAAATTACTTTCTAAAATACGTATATACTACATATATATACAGCTTTACTTAAAGGATTTATAATAAATTCTATATGATTATAAAATACAATTTGGTGTAATATTCTTAGAATTAAATTTAATTTAGTTATTCGAATGTCGGAGATTAGCGTAATGCGTTTAAGTTTCGTGTAAATAAAGTTTTTTTTTCGCTGCGTATCAAAAAAGTTTCTACGTTATTGTGAAGCACATAATTTTAGGTAATACTGTGTCTTAGAAAATAATATTGGGATTAGGTAAATTATCATGGAGATACAAACTATCGAGTGAAAGTATTGATTTTGAATTTTACTCTAATAAACAGTTTTGTTCTTGTTTTGTATCAAATCATAATTAAATTTTCTGTACTACAAAACTTAAAATATTTTGTTTTTTATTTTCAGGATCGTACAGAATTTAAATGGTCAGAGGATTTTAGAAAGGTAATAAATTTTAATTTGACGTATCATTCATAAAAAATGGCCATGCATTTAAAAATTGTTTGTGAGTTTAATATAATTCGCTAAATCAATTGGTGTTTACTTTATGTATATAACCTTATACTGCAGTTTAATTAGATTCTAAGTAGACTATTAAACCTATGGAAGCTGGTATTCTTGCATTACTTTGGTATGAATCCCATCTGAATCCGAAGTGGTTAAAATTATTTGTTGGTTAACAGCTCTACTCATAATTAATGTCTTTATTTAATTTTGGTTGTGGTACGGTTTTAAGAATTGTTCCACTGAGTGGATTTATGATTTGGTTTCTGTTTGGTGTGGTTTTAACGGTTTTACAGTTAAACAGACATACATTTGCAAAACGAATTGTTATTAAACATGAATTGTGTAGATCTTTGCCACAGAACAACGCGATTTTAATATTATGTTGTTAATTTTGATATTATGTTTTATTTGGGTGAAATAAAATCGCCAGCTAGTTTCACGATATTTTCATGCAAAAAAGACAAATACACGGAAACGACAATTCGAAGAAAAATATTTTGCCGAGAACATTAATTAACCGACAAACAATTCAGCGAAAATGAAAATTAATCGAAAATGTAAGTAAATTCGAGTGAAGTTTATGCCACAGTAACAAAATATACACTGCGGTCCATAATTACGTAAAATTGAGAAAACTGTGGAATGGAACTTTCATAATAATATTTGCAAATTTCCAATAAAAAAAAATCAACGACAAATTTTAAGATTTGGGAAATGATTTTAGTGAAAATTACAAAATTAAATTCTTAAAACTATGCACACCCTGAATTGCACAGAGTGATTACAGTGGTTCTAAATTATACTTTGATGTAAGAAATGATTCTTAATTAGCCATATGCTCGGATATCTCTGAAATTTTTGTTATTTAAAAGAAAATTTGATTGAGTGTAATACAAAATATCTTAAACATTTGAAATTATTTACTCAATCTCTACGGATCGCACAGAAGTTATCGATTTTCTGAACTAGCATTTATTAAAATAAGATTGGTTTCTTACATCAAATCCTAATTCAGAACCACTCTGATCACCTTTATCCGATCCGTAGGGGGCCGAGTTAAATAATTTCTACTGTTTAATAATTTTGAAAAACACTCCAAGATATTCTCTCTCGAATAACAAAAATTTCAGAGATTTTTGAGCATGATAAGGTTGAGTTCTTAAATTAAATATTAAATAAGGACCACTTTGATGACGTTTGTGCTATGAGTATGGGCTGAGTTAAATATCTTGAAATGTTTGAGTGTTTTTGTATTACACTCAAAGATGTTCTCTCTCGAATAACAAAAGTTTCAGAGTTTTTTGAGCATGTGGCTAAGTAATATTAATTTCTTACATCAAATACTAAGTCCAAACCATTTTGGTTAATAGTGTGCGATCCATAGCGGCTGAGATAAAAAAAATTAAACATTTAGGGTGTTCTCTCTCAAATAAAGATTGAATTTTTACATCGCATATTAATTCAGAAGTACTTTGATCATCTCTGTGCGATTCGTTGTGTCTCGATTTAAAGAATTGCCTTTCATAATTTCCACTCAAAATACTTTCTCAAACATTTAATTTATTCTATTTAATAGTTTTGAAATAGTTATGTTTATTAGAAATTTTCAAATTTTATTATAAAAGTTCAAATTTTGAGTGCTTTTTTAATTTTAAGTACTTATCGGCCACAGTCTATATTTTGTTATTTTTTACTCTGATCAAACAGTTAACTAGGAGCTAAGGTTCTAGAAAATAGCCAATTTGAATATTATTTTAAGTTCAAATCTAGTTTTGCTGATAATCATTAGGAGGTTTAAAGATTATTTGGCTAATAATTTTAAAATATGGCTTGGAAATGTCGAAAGAAACAAGCATTTTCGGCCAATTATTGAAATAAATTTGTAGTATTCGAGAAATTAGGTTTACTACCAGTCTGTTGATGATTAGCTGAATTCCAAAAAAATTAGTATTTCCTTAGAACTACAAAAGAAAACTTAACTGCATGTTAGTTTCACCGGGAATTATATGGAATCCCATTTTCATCATATTAACCGACTTCTATTCCAATGAGTTGAGAAAAGACTTGAGGATCTCACATTGCAAATCCATTTTCATTCCAGTTTCACTAGTTTCCAAAATACCGGAAAATTCTAATACCGGTTTTCGGTATTAAGAATTTTTCAATACCGGTATATACTGGTATTGCGCAGTATTTGTATGAAACATCTTAAAAATTTGACTAAAACATTAGAAAACCCAATTTAAACATTTTACAAATCAATTTTTCGTTTTTCAGTACATAATTTATTTCATTTCACAATAATATTTTAAAAATATTAATGCATTTAACATTTCAAAACTTCTTCGGCTTCGAAGCATAGTAGAAAAGTTACCAGCAACAGAAAACGTCCTTTCGCTGGATGTCGACGTGGGTTGAATTGTTTTTAGAGCGGCATCAGTCTTATTTAAGCTCGATGTTCGAACTCCACTTGCTTCAAATAGCTAAACTCCTTTTGAATTTCTGAAAATGGGTCAGAACATACTGTTAAAGTTAGCCGAAAGATGGTAATGCAGATAGTGTATTTGCTATCCCAGCCGAAAGATGGTACTTTGCCGCCCTGGTCGAAATGTGGTAATGCAGATATTAATTTTGTTAAGTATACCAGCCGAACTTATTTTAAAATCACGATAATGCAGATTGTATCGTTAAAGAAGATAAACTTCAATATTCAAACTGGGGTGATGATTGAGGTGGGTCTGATTGGGTATAGGGGTGAAATTTTGATTTTCCTCATTTTTCGTCGATGAAATCGTCCTTCATTCGAGATTTTGGCATATAGACACCAATCTCACTATGCCGATTCGATAGCCCATGACCATAGGTAGATTCTGAGTATAAGGCTGGGGTGGGTCTGATGGGGTTATAGGGGTGGAATTTTGATTTTCTCCTTTTCTCAACGATAAAATCGTTCGTCATTCGATATTTTGGCATATAGACACCAATCTCACTAAGCCGATTCGATAGCCCATGACCATAAGTAGATTCTGAGTGTAGATTAGGTGAAGTCGATTGGAGTTATAGGGGTGAAATTGTGATTTTGCTATTTTTTCGACGATAAATTCGTTCGTCATTCGAGATTTTTGCATATAGACACCAATCTCACTATACCGATTCGATGCCCATAACCATAGGTATAATTTGATTATAAGTTAGGGGTGAGTCTGATGGGGTTTTATGGATAAAATGGCATATTTGCCTCATACAGCCGAAAGTATTTGATAAAGACGATTGGAATTTATCAAGCATCGTCAAGAATCGTTGGTAATTTGAGATTTTAGCATATAGACACCAATTTGAGTATGCCGATTCGATAGCCCATGACCATAGGAAGGTTTTGGTAATAAGTTTGGGGTGTGTCTGCTGGGCTTGTAGTGGTAAAATTTTGATTTTTGTTATGTTTTATCGATGAAAACTTTTGTCGTTCGAAATTTTGAAAGATACACATCAACTTGACTATGTCAATTTAGGGGCCATGGCTAGAGGTACGAAAGGGGAATGAAAAAAGGGGAAATCAAAATTTTACCCCTATAACCCCATCAGACCCACCCCAACCTTTTACTCAGAATCTACCTATGTTCATGGGCTATCGAATCGGTATAGTGAAATTGGTGTCTATATGCCAAAATCTCGAATTACGAACGATCCTTGACGATGCTCGATAATTTTCCATCTTCTTTATCGACTACTTTCGGCTGTATGAAGCAAATATGCCATTTCATCCCTATAACCCCATCAGACCCACCCAAACCCTATACTCAGAATCTATTTTTGTAATGGGCTTTTGAACCGGTATAGTCAGATTGGTCCATCTGGCGTAATCTCGAATGATAAACGATTTTATTGCCAGAAGAAGGGAAGAAACAATCTTTCGCAATTGATAGGAAACAATAAATTAATATCGGTTAAATTGAAGATTTTAATTGTTGTTTATTATAATGTAGTATATGTTTTCGACTGATTTTTTAGGTTAATCACTTCTGCTGGGATAGTTCAATTTAATATACAATATAATTTGTTTAACTTTCGGCTGAACTAGTCAAGGCACTATCTGCATTATCGATTTTTTCAATTTCGGCTGGCAACTTTCGGCTAACTTATCAAGGTGATCAGAACTTCTATTTTTTGGTTGGAATGAAACCATTTTTGTTATGGATTGTTGTAACTGTGTCGTCAGGTTATTATTGGATTCTTCAGCATCAGCAACTTCTTCATCCGATGATTCGACATCGACACTTTCCGATACATTGGCGAAATTCTGTTTAATTATATTTTTGGCATATTGATTTTTTGCTGATATTGATTATTTGAAGCTATCATCATTTTGTGATATATTTGAAGACACTAAATCTTTGTTGCGTCGCTCATCATGTCGCTTTCTGAGTGAATTTCACTTAAATTAGACGTTTTCATAGAATTTTTTTTAACAAAAACTTGTGAACACCTTCACTGGTAAAAATCGTTGAGTTATCCTTACTTAGCTCTTTAACAGCCATTGATAACCCATTGATTTTAACACTTTCAAAATATCTTCTAAAACTTTAAAATCGACTTCCTCATAAAAATTATTTGTTTCAATGTCCGAGAGTTTTTTTTGAATGCATGGTTTGAATTTTACCAACCTTTCAATCAAGGAAACCAACGAGCATCAATTTTTTATTTTCTTGTTCGAAAACATGGTTTTGTAATATTCTGTTACGAACGGTTGAAAATTTGAAAATCTTAATCAGTTTACGCGAATTATTCAATACAGATTTGATGTTCCGTTGAAAAAATCTGTTGTTGTTGCTTCCATGAGCAGTTGTCTTTATGATATCATTAAAATGTCACTGTTATTCGAAACCATAAGATCAACATTGTCATTACAATCTGATTCTGAATCATTATCTTCATCGCTTTGTCGCATGTTCTTCATCTGATTCGTTGCCCGAACATGTTTGGCTGTCGCAGTTACGTGATTTTTTGTAGAGAACGTCGGTTACGGCCAGATGAATACCGTGATTGTGGCATAGTTGACTATCTAGAGGAATTATCCGTCCATATTTTTGCATTACTGCAGCACCATCGTGAGTAGACGCGATTATGTACGTTAACTCTAACTCAAAATCTGCCAATTTTTGTTTGACTAATTCTTCGGTTGTGAAAGCATCACAGGAACCGTTTATTTTAACCAGACCCAATCTATACGCAACTTTATTGTGTAGTGTTACATTTATATACCTGTTAATATTGATGTTGGACCATTCATCAACTGTTCTACTGAACTTTTCACAACATTTTTTCAAAACCGAAATTTGGTCAAACAGCTTTTGGTCAAATTTTGGTCAAATAAACTCGCGTATTGCATCGGATTTTGTAATCATTCTTAAAGACATACCGTCCTTAGGCACATTTCGCCAGTAATTCTTCCAAAGGTTCGCGTTTTAAGAATCCGTCTGATTTCATTTGCTTTTTCGGAACTTCTGCAGTATGTAGTTGTTTTATCGTCTTTCGTATTTTTGATAATTATATTATGAATGGTTCTCATGTGGGTGATCATATCAGATGTGCTCGAACCTCTGTACTTGATGAGAGAATTGCACACGGTATATTTCGCTCCACTAGCCGAATCGTATGATTTTGCGAAATACTTCCAGACATTATGCATTAAGATTGAATTGTTACATCGCATACTAATTCAGAACTATTTTGATCACCTCTGTGCGATTCGTAGTGTGTGTCGATTTAAAGAATTGGCTTTCATAATTTCCATTCAAATACTTTCTCAAAAATTTAATTTATTATATTTAATAGTTTTGAATTATTTATGTTTATTAGAAATTTTCGAATTTTATTATAAAAGTTCAAATTTTGAGTGCTTTTTTAAGTACTTATCGGCCACAGTTTATATTTTGTTATTTTTTACTCTGATCAAACAGTTAACTAGGAGCTAAGGTTCTAGAATGGCAAGTAAAGCAGGATTACTGGAGAATGCCAATTTGAATATAATTCGGTAATTTAACTGTAGAACTGACGAAATATGGTATGTACGGGGAAAATTGAATTTCTATATAATTTCGGAATGTAGTTCTAAATTGACCCGAGTATTTCATAACCGATTCGGTTGTCACGTTAAAATTTGCATCTAAATTGCCTTCTGAGTGGAATGAAAATTTATTTATTTAAATTTATTGAAATTAAAAATGATATATTTATCAAAATACATGATGCTTCTTTCCGAATAATTATAAATGCTCCTCGCAGAATGTTCTTTTTCCGAGGCTGTTTAAGACCATTTAATTAAAATGTTGAAGATTTAGAATACTACCAAGCTGAGTGAAACACCGCCATTTAAGCAATGTAGATATAAATAAGAATATAAAATTAAGTTCAAACCTAGTTTCGATGATAATCATTAGGAGGTTTAAAGATTGCGAGTTATAAATATGGATTGGCTATGTCGAAAGAAACAAGCCTTTTTTGGCCAATTAGTGGAAATAAATTCGTAGTATTCGAGAAACTAGGGTTACTATCTATTGCGAGATGGCCCAATAAGGATGGGATGTTTGGGTTATTTTTCTTCGTGGAGTCGCAATTTGTGGATCGACGCTGCTTGTCACGGTTCTGGTTCAATTCAAAAGAAATACTATTTGTAAGCTCGAATATTTAGTATTGTAACTAACTAATTTTTTCGCTTCTTTTCTTTTTATATTTTCGCGCTTCACGAACGCAACCTAAACAGGCTACCTTGATTTAACATTTTGCAACACCCTTGAACCCGGTAAATTAACTCATATCTCTCGATGATGTCGGATTACCCAACTTTTCCCGTTGCACATCCAACAGTGCTATAGTTTCACGGCCGGCCTTACGTAGATGCCACTAGCAATTTGTACGACAGCACTTCTCACCTGCTAATCCTTGGCGAGGTTTGTTTCAATTATCAATCCTTTCGGCCACGAATTTTGTGGTAAATTGTTATCAACGATATTGACCACATTGCTATTTCCAATTGGTTTTACAGACATGAATCATTTCGTTCGTTTTGTCAGAGTAGCAAATACTCGGTTAACCATCGCTTGAATTCACTTGGGGGTTTTGTACCGCTTGATGATCCCAGTAAAAATGGTTTGGTGTCGAGGCTTCAGAATTGGCACCCTCAAAGGAAGCGAACGTTAGCGGACGAGAATTGATAATGTTTTCAATCTCTATTAACAAGTTTCGAAGCAGTTCGTCACCTGGATTGCACTGAGGTATAATATGGTACAAGGTATTCTTGATTCAGCGCACCAAACGTTCCCAGCTGCCACCCATATGTCGTGACGCGGACGGATTAAACAGTCAGCTGGATCCCGGGGTTGTAAATTTTGCATGAAGTCGACTCTGATCGATTTCAGTTAGTGCGCGACGCAACTCGGCTTCTGTTCCGCATAAATTCGTTCCAATGTCACTATGCGCTGTTTCAATATGTACTGCCCGTGTCGTCAAGCAAGTAAACAGGACGCCTCACCTCTTCTCCGTACGACGTCCAACCGAAACATTCATCGGCCCAAAGTAGTCTATGCCCACCTAAGAAAACGGTCGAGTGAAGGATGTAAGCCGAGCTGTAGGTAACTCCGCCATGTGTGGCTCTTGAGCGAGGGCATTCTGGTTCTTACATCTTTGGGATGAAGATCGTATTCTTTTCAATAACTATCTTACGCTCGGAATTGTGTATTGCTGACGGAGTCCGTTAACAACGGTTTCAAGGCTATGGTGGAGGTATTTTCGATGGTATGACATGACTGACAAATAAGTCACCCTATGACCTTTCGGTAGCAATATTGGTCGCTTTTGATTCACTCCATCTTCCGAATCATCAATCCTCCCTTTCATCCTTAAAATGCCAACGTCGTTTAAATATGGCGAACTGCTATAAATACGGTTGCTTTTCGAAACGTTCACTTGTTCATTTATTGGAAGCGATTGGCTGTGTAACAATATGTCCACGTCCGTTTGTGATAGGCATCGAACTGGGGTCGGTTTGAGTGATAGGTCCTACGGTTAATGCAGTATTATGGACTCCTACTACTTAGGTTATTTACATACCTCAATATAAATGCTTGCACACGAAGAAGACGTTGCCAGATGGAAAATCGTTCCATTTTGTTTGCCGATGGATAATGGGGTAGATACTCGATTGTGCCTTTCCACACGAGTATGTAGTATACATGACAACAGTACATGGCATCACTACATCATTCGCGTTTAGACGTAAAGTGAAAAACTGTTGACACCAATTGCAACTTGTGTTTGTATGCGTAAAATTATTTTTGTTTTGTATGTTGCTTAGAGACGAAACGTAAAACTACAAATGAACAGCGAAAATCAAAAACAAAAAATTCGAACCAAACATTTTTTTTATTGCTTTTTCATTGAATTAGTGAATAACAACTCGTTCCGCAATAACAATTTTAGAGGAAAAAGTGCAACACAAATATCCCCACTCTAAAATTAGTTTACAGGCAAAGAGGTAAGAGACGAGGAAAATACATCATGTAGTGTATACTCGTCTAAACAGGCTGATTGGCTAGCAAGCAAGCAATTTGCTAGCTAAAATCCTGGCTACTCAATCAATTTGAATTTCAAATTATATTTTTATAAAAATTTTGTTTATTTTTGCAATTGCACGGTAAACAAAAAAAATTTGCCGTTCAATTTTTGAAACATTAAGATTTACTGTGCAATCGCAAAAAAACAAAAGATTTTCGAAAAACATAATTTGGAAATCAAATTTCCTTGGTAAAATTGATTGAGTAGCGAGGATTTTGGGTAGCAAATTGCTTGCTTGCTAGACGATCGAGTATCTACCCCAATATTCGACTGTACACACAGAGAAATGGTCACATATTTCACAAAGACAATCAATAGGATTTCTCTATAGTTGTTTGCCTATAAGACACACTTATTATAATGAAAAGATGTTTCTTTTTAAATAGTCACATATTATTACAGAGATTTTCTTATTGTTTTGAAAGGAACTTCCTTGTAATTTAAATAGGAGCCTTATAGAATTGTTGATAGAAATCCATTTCAATTCTATAAGAAACTCTTTTAGAAATACTTACGTCATAGATTGGTTTAATAAGATAATCTTAGAAATTTAATAACCTAATAATATCGGTTTTTTGCTACTTGCGGTGACAGTAAGAAAAATAATAATTTGTTGTTAATATTAATTGAATTCAAAATTTATTTCACCATTGTTACAAATAAAAAGTATACATAGATAGTAAAACTTAGAAATTATAAAATAGTAAACTAATAATAATATCTCATGAGCTTATCAAAATTTAATGGTTTTCGTTAGTGCTGTAATAACAAAAATTATTTATTGAAATTCTTAAATATAATATTTTTTTAATCTTATTAGTTTAATTCTATTTTTTAAAATATTAAAATGAATTGGCGGTCCATCATACTCTTGCAAATTGCACAAGATATATTTATTGAATCGTTGCCCAACAGCATATGATTGAAAATGTTCTAAGAAGCCCTTATTTTCCCATTGTTGACAAAATCCATAACAATTATTTTCATGAGGCAAAATGTTTAAAATTTCATAGATTTTCGGAATTGTTTCATTTTGTGAATAAGTTAATATACATATATCCACATTTGTATAACACACCATGAAACTCAACTTTTTTAGTAGAAGTTGTAGGCAAGTTACAAAATTCATTTGCAAAACAAATATTAGTAAAGTAATCTAAATTATTTAAGTCAATAGTTTCTAACTCGGATACAATTTGAATTTCGTATTGGAAAAACGATTGTGAAAATGCTAAACTGCTAAATCTCAAAGCAACTTTGTTCGTAAGCATTACTTTAGAACATTTAGTCTAGAAGTGGTGTTATGTGCATACATTTGGTGAACTCGGTGTTGCGTTTCATATTTAAAACACCACAAATTTCTGAGGGGGCCTATTTGACGAATTATATATGGATAGTGGACCATCAAATGAAATTTGGGCTTTAGTTTTTCATTAAATAAGTCAATATATAGTTGGTTATGTCTTGCAATTATATCAAATAGCAATAGCAGTTTCTCATTATTAAATGAAGATAATAGAATCAAATCATTTAGTTTGATTGCAGTTAATAAAAAATCATACGCGGGATCCCCCTCTTCAATTAAATCACCAAAAATTAGTAATATAAAGTGAATAAATGTTTTCATATGTTTAGCTGTCATTTTAATACTACAATTTTTAATATGGTGTTTCTCAATTGCAGGGCAAATATTGCTTTTTTCGGATTCTCCGTAAGCAAACATTTGCTTTCGGTAGTTTAGGACATCTAGGCTTATTATTTTTTTGTTATAAACGAAGTGGTACAAAATTTTGCAAATATCATATCTAAAGACGCCCTCATATAGATCATGCATGATGTCACATGCTACATTATCTGTGACATGGGAATGTTGTAGTTGATTAAATATGCAATATTCTTTAATCCCTGTCAATTTCAAATCCTTTAATTCAATATCACGTGCGCGTAGTTTGTTCTATTACGAAGATTGTCATCAAACTGTATGTAGTCAGTTTCCGTTTCTTGTTTAGTTCTTGTGCAAAGTCTACAGAATTTGTTGCTATTGAATGATTTAGTGTAACCCAATACAGCATTCAGACCCAAATTCTCACCTAAAATTTGTCCTAATTTTATATATATTATTTGTTTTCCTGCTTCTGTATTTATTTCTACGCCACTGGTCTCTAATACTGAAAATACTTCAACTAATGATCTCATAATGGCACTAAAACCAATCTCATTAACATCTTTTGATTTAAAAAAACCTGCTACAAATATATTATTTAACCGACTCAATAAGTAATTAGGGATTGTTGGAAAATTATAATAAATTGCACAGAGTGACTGTTTGCCGGATTTGGATCTCAGCGGATCGTTAATTTTAAAATCATCTAAAGCTATAAACATCGGAATTACTATTTTATCTAAATTTGTATTATACATTGACCATAATTTTCCATTGATAAAATGTTTCAGATCGGTCTGCTCCAGGAGATGTTGCATATTAATCATAGTATATTGAAATATAATTTTATTTTCAAAAAATTTCCTGATCTGAAAGATAATATTCATAAGGCATCCTTCTAAAGAATTTTCGGCCAAAATTGGTTAACTATTGATAATTACTTCAGATAGTTCGTTGCAAAGAACAATTTTATTTGGTGGTTTATATAAGGCAAGTGCTTTAAGATGTTTAATTAATCGATATTCCGTGTTTATTTTAACGAAAGGATTTTGAACCCAGTTTAAAATATCTATAAATCCAGAATTACTACTGTCTGTATTCAAGTGTATAGAACTTGAAAATATTTCAGATAATGGTTTGCAAATATATGCAGTTATTAAATTTTGTATGTCAACAACGTCCTTTCTTGAAAATTCGTTATGTTCATGAAGTTTTAGTGTGCATGCTAGAGCTGAATTATTTAAATTTGAAATTATAGTATCTCTATTAATTGATCTATTGATAAAATTTGAGCTTAAACTAAGAAAATTATTATTTACTTTCCTATCCGAGTTTTCTTGACTTAAATCATTTTTTACAATAATTTGAATTATAGTGGTAGAATTCTGATTAATAGTTAATGGCTGAACTTTCAGCATATGCTGTTTTATATGTTTTTTGTATGAATAAATGTTATGCATTTGAATTTGTAAATTGCCGGTACACCGTGAAATATTTTTAAATGGTTAAGTAATGTATTTAAATTGTTTGTTACATATTCGCACAAGAAGCAAATTAGTTGGGTCATTTTGGAAAATTTAACTTATTTGTTGATATTTGAATTGGTTTACAAGATTTACAACTTTTGAATTGTTTTCTGAATTAAATTTAAAAAAAAAATTTTTCAAAATATAACCACACTAATTTGCTAATTGGCGAATATTTAAGTTGATATACGTATATCAATCAATTTTATAATAATGTATATCTAAACATTTTTGAAACGAACAAAACTGGTAAGTGAGTTTGTCAACGTAAATATAAAAATGATCTAATTTCGTAAGCTCAGAACCTACCACAATAATTCTTGGTTGCATTAATTGATTTTGTTTAGCAAATTCTCCTTGCAATTTGCTTATTTCCGGCTTTACATTGAATGCTTGTCATTTGTGTTTTCTTCAAAATACCTTAACGCTTTTTGGGCGAATTCCTCATAGTTTGATAGCAACAGGTTAACTTTATCCGGATACAATTTCTCCAGGTCAATCTATAAATTTGCAATAGAATAGAAATGTAAATTTAATTATAGAATCAGAATATTTTCTTTCAATGTTATATGTAATACATTACTAACCAACTGATATCCGTTAGGATCTCCAAATCGAGGCCATGCTTTGAGCAGTTCATTTAAACGATTTTCATTGAAGCTTTGAAATTGACTTAATCTTATGCTTGATGTGCGTTCCCAGTAAGAACAAACTTGTTCCCAAGGTGAACAATTATTTTGAAGCTAAATTTTAAGATCATTCAATTCAGCTTTTTTATAAAATAAATGTATGTTAGGTGTGTAATTAATAGATAAGTAAATTAAGAAAAGGCTAAACCATTATTTATTGATGCAGGCGAAATAGTTCGACCCTCTTCTAAGCCGTGGTCAGAAGCATTTTTACCTCTTGCATGTAAATTAAACCAGCTGGAATGTAGTTTCCCGGTTGGATTTTTTTTTACCTGGTTGTCTAACCATGTAGTATGTTTCCTAAAAAATTTATTGTTATAAATTGCACAGTTTAAATATATCATAGAACACTTACCGGTTTTTCATTTGGAAAACATTACTTATTATATCTATCCATTTCGCTGTACGACATTTTAGTGGTTTTGGCAGCGACGTGATGGTGATACAGTATGTCAAATGTTTCTGTGATTTTAAATTTAAATAATTATTTCTCTTATAAAAATCTAAAACCATTTGTCCACGAATAGTTGTTTTGAGAATTCGGTTTAAATCAACTGTCTCAATTTTCTCTTTAGGTTCAACAATCTCTGTTGTGTTCGATGAATTGGAAATTTTGTTAGAAATTTTTTCTAACCATCCTAGTATTCTGGAACTAGTAGTACACGTGATAGTATCTCTATCACACACTAATGGTTTTCCCTATATAGAGAATAAAAAAAATAAATTGCACTAACCACATTAATGTTAAAACTATAAAGTACTTACAATTTCGAGTCTCCACTTTTTCAGATTCTCTTTAAATACACTTTTTTCACCCCAATATTCAAATCCTAATTTTAGGAAAACTTCATTTATGTCTTCTAATTCTACAGATTTTAGATGATACAGGGTCAAAAAACCATGTAATTTTAATAAAACCCTCGTAGCGTCCGCTAACCCCCAGGGTTGGAACAATTCGTCACATTTGTTCACTTCATCTACATCAAATGTAAGAGATGGCACAGTAATTATATTAAAAGTGTCACTATTTTCACTTTCCTCTTGTTCACTCATGTTTATAATAATAATAAAAAGTACCATTTATCACAATTAATGATAATATACACTAATAAATAATTTTTTTTTAATCAGATCACCAAACAAATTAGTAGCACGCGTGTTTGCTTTCCAGAGTAATAATGACGTTTGTATATGAGAAAAAAAGAAGAATTTACTGTTACTGTGAAAAGGATAAATATACTTTTTGTCTTTTATTTGAGAAAATTGAAACAATATAATGTGATATCACATTATTTTTCAACGTTTTACTTTTAAAATTGCAAATCAAAAAAGAAATGATTGTGAATTCACATTAATATTTTTAAAAGACTTTTCTATTTATTCCTAACAGAATTTCTTGTAGAATTTAATAAGATTTTTATTCAGACAAAACCATTTCAAATATATTTCTTTTAGAGTTAGTTGATAAGCATATCTTTTCATTTTAAAGTGACTTTTTTCTCTGTGTGTATGCATGTAGTGAGCACGCCGTTCCTCAATGGGAGTTTCGTAGAAGACTTGGGGTTGGTGGGGCCATCATGGTTCCGCTAGTCGAAGAAATTCAGGCCCATTCAGCCATCGACAAGATGAATTCAAATCGTGTGGATACGATGTGTCACGAACTGATGCTATTTGCGATGATCGGATTTTAGCCAGAAAGGGACCGTCCGTGAATCGGACCAGATTATGCGCTCTTTAATGTGGATGGAGTGGGAATCGTCAATGCTGTTAGCTAGTCGAGCGCCGACTACCGCCGCTTGTAACTCAAATCGTGGAATTGATAATGGTGTAAGTGGTGCGACTTTCGTTTGAGCTGCTACCAAGGCACAGTGGATATTGTTGCCACGTACGATGCGGAAGTAAGCAATCATTACAAAGGCGTGTTCACTTGCATCGACAAATGTATGGAGTTGTATTATTTCTCTGTCTCCTCGTATTCCATACCACCGAGGAATTCGTATCTGTGCTATTTGTGGTAACAATTTCATCCAAGTTTACCATTTGTCGAATTGCTCGTTGTTCAATTTTTCGTCCCAGCCGATCGATGATCTTCAAACATCTTGCAATATAATTTTAGCGTAAGGAAGAAAAAGTGAAATCCCAAAAAGCCCAGAGGGTCGAATACGGAAATTGGAGTCCTTAAGAATTCTCGCTTGATGGGTTGCTTCTCACCCGACAAGAGATCGCTATCACTAACACTGTCGGCGAGATAATGAGTAACTAAATTTGTTGGTTTCAGTGTTCCACCGCATTCCTAGTACTTTTTCGCCTTCGGTTGCTGGGCTGATGTTCAGGTCTTTCCTTGCCTCTAACGTTGTACTGACAATATCCAATGCTGATATTATTTTTGGAACATTCGACCTCCAACCTCTTATTTCAAACCATGCATGTTTGTGTATTTGTATGACCTGTTTTGCTAATTCGATGGCTTCCTCTGAGGTGTCGACACTGTCTAACCAGTCATTCACATTCACGTGACGAAGTGGCGAGCAAGTCGCCTCAAACGTATAACCTGCATTTCATAAACATCAGGTCCTTTACTTGGGTTCTCGCCTCTCCATAGGAACCGGTGGGATTATTGATCGGTTTCTCGAATGCATATTCGGCGAAACATTTCTCTTATGTAACTACAGATGGCCACTCTTCTCACCCCAAGCCTTTCAATTAGTACTGGTAATGCTGCAAGTGGATCTGGGCCCTTCATGAGTACTGAATTCAACGATATTCCGCTGTATTTTCTTGGTTGGTTTTTATACCATATGTAAACTATCTGGGAGCCGTACTTCATCATATTTCAAGTGCAGTCCTGTTTCAAACCAGTGCTCTCGGCGCATCGTGGTTGTTTCTAGTAACTCGCGCGCACGTCTATCCATTCACCGGAGTTGGTAGATCCCATAGGAGCTTTTTCGTTTTTTGCAAATATTTTGGAAAGTATACCATTACCGAGAAAAACAATTAAAAACTAAAAGATTCCTAATTAAATTTCCAACAATATTGGCCTATATCATTTTTCCAAAAGGAACCGGAAATAAAAAAAAAATGTTTTTCAACAAAAATTCTGCTCTGTACAGTCGAGACGGATTGATTGATGAGGATGACAAATTGGGAATCCCAGTGACTTTTGACCGAAAGCGGTCCACAGGAAGTGGCACCTTCCGGTAGGAGCTTTCTCAGTTTTTGCAAAATATTTTGAAAGGTACGTAAACAAATTCGGGCCTTAAAGAACCCAGGCGGATTAATTGATCAGAATATAAATTCATAGTTAAATTTGCAAATATTTTGGGAAGTACCTCATTTATGAAAAAATGGACTGTGCTTCTTAGTGCACAGATTTCAAATTAAAATTGCAACAATATCGGTTCAGATCAATTTTCCAAAATTTAAGCAGACAGATCGATTTTGGTATAAAACTGTCTTCTACTTTCTTTTATATGTATAGAAAGTATAGTAGTTATGAAAATTTTCGAAATCGAGATCCTAGCTGACTTTCCTTTCGCTGTATCGCCGTAGTCAAAAAAGTGGTTTTTAAAAAGATCTCTGTGTGTATCTTTGTGTGTGGTTCCATGCAGACTAAATGTCTTAGTCCTATCTACAACCCAGTAAGCAGTATAGTAATCGGGATAAAATTGCATACTGAAGCTTTTTTACACAAATTGGGGTATCCCAGTGATTTTTGGCCGAAATCGATCCACCGGATGTGACAGTTTTCATAAGAGCTTTTCTTTTTTCGAAAATAGTTTTAAAATTATATCATATCAATTCAATTTGCAGCAATACAGTTCTAGATCAGGTTCTAAAATTTAAGCGGAAATAGCGATCTTTCAATTTCTAGGCCAAGAACCAAGCCAATTCCCTTAGAAAACTATTAATTCATAAGATTTAGAGTTGGTGGTTTCAACAAAGTTTCTTATTACCGCATTCCTCCGCTCAGAATATTACATATATAAGCAACTGTTTCGGTGTTTATAGCGTAAGAAATTCTATAAATCACAACGTCTAGATATTATCTCATCAAACATATTCAGCGCGGCAAAATAATAAAAAAAAACACTGTGTATTATTTTGACAGCCCACACGTCAGAACAACAAGATTTTCTTGATCGTAATTTTTAAGCAATATAAATTATTTTATTTTTTACTCTTTCGTTCATTCGGTTTACTTGAGACAATTGATCTTGAAAAAAAAATGTAATAAAATAATTTCCCGATTTTTCTAGAAAATTTCACAATTGCCAAAATACATTAAATACCTTTTCGTGTCGTTATATAGTCTACATGTATATACGTTGTATTCGAGATAAAGTTTTGTTCGTGTAACAATAGGTATACGGCATCATAAAGCATAGCAGCACCATTAGTTTACATTAAAAGAAAAACAATTATGAAAATATGTGTGTAAATTTAATGCTAAAATTAATGAAAATTTTTTTCCTTCTTTCGTTTAGCAGCGCATTCGGTAGACAAACATTGAAATAAGAATGGCCTAAATTGCTAAAAATAAAAATTACATTTAAATAACACAATTATATTCGCGTGTACATGATACATACATTACATGTACAGAGAGCGCGGTACACAATTTTAAATTTCAATTTACACATATGGCTGGTGGTACCCTATGATGTGACACAATATACATACATAATCTGTTTTGTATTCGTAAAATTAATTCCAGGAAGTAGAAAATTCTGTCATTCCTTAACGGTTTACAAGAATATATGTGCGAGTTATTAATATTGTTAAATAGGCAAAAAACTATAGAATGCCTCACGTATGTGTGTGTGTATTAACGCGAGGAAAATGAAAAAGAAAATATTTTATATATATATATATATATATATATATATATATATATATATATATATATATATATATATATATATATATATATGTATATATATATGTGAGAAGTAACAGAGAAATACACACACCTGTCGCTGTCAATTTTGAATGAAAAAATATAAATACTTTTATTTTTTGTTGTATTTTTGTAAAACAAAAACAACTTAAAGATGAGAATACACGAAAAAGGGAAAATTAAGACGAAGAAGTGAAAAATGAAAATGCTTTTAAATTGTTTCTTTAGTACACACATTTTATGTATGTAGATACATATATTGTTCAGTCGATGTCGTTACATTTGCGTTATTTTTTGCATTAGTTTTACAAAGATTTTTAACCATTAAAAACCAATTTAATTTATATAATATATGTTTGGAACACATTATAAAATATAAACATATTACATATGATGATGTCATCTTTTCGTTCATGTATATGGTGATTATAATATCGTTTTAATATTTTAAACAGATGGGTTAAATTAACTCGTTGATATGCGCGCGCAAATTTTAAATTTTAGTTAACAAAAATCAATGTTAATATGTCCACATGTGTGTTATCTCCCGATACTATTCAGCCACTATACATAGACATTTATAAAATGTTGATGTTTTACTTTATAATCACGTTGTAATTTTGATGGGACTAACCTTTTGAAATGGTTGGAAATTTCTTTGCTTTCGAACCTAAAAATTTTATATACTTAACGCGTGATAACATGAGAAATAATTTTCACCAAATTTCCTAAAATACTTAACATTTAGCATGAATGAAATTCGTCTTGCCATGAAAATGGCAGCATGCATAAAAATCGCTCCAAAATCATTACGCGGGGGTTTTCGGTGATGCCGAATTCAATTCTGGCATTGGAATTACCCGGGGGCGGCGTTGCGGTGATATCTGGGGGGTCATTCTGGGGGAGAAATTGCATAGCCCATGGGAAGCGCTTCAAACTCGTTACTCGGTGGCTCTGTGGGGTTGTCTGAGGGAAATTGGGGGGGGGGGAGGAGGGGGGTAAATGGCAGCGTCCCTGAAAATCATTCAAAAATCGTTACTCAGTAGTTTTGGGGGATGCCGAATTCAATTCTAGCATTAGACTTCCCCGGGGGCGCTCGTGGGACCCTCTATGGCATTGATTCTTAACAGGGAGGCCGCGGCCCCTAGGGGTCCGTAAGAAGTTTGCCGGGGCCGCCAAAGTTAGCAAAATTCCCTTCAGAAAATAGTGGAGGAGTGATTCTGTATTTTTTGGAAGAAAACGGTCCACCGGAAGTGGCAGCTCGGAAATGACGATTTTTGACAAGAAAAAGTTTTTTAACAAAAATTCGGCGCGTGATTTAGGTTTTCGCCAATTATGTCTTTTTCGTGGTTTTCGGGAATGCTAATTAGGAATATGGCAACCGTTTTAAGATCCGAGATGGAGAAATTTTGTCTGTGTGAGGTGTCATTTTTAGTACCTCCTACTAATATCTACGCCTATAATGCTGACATGGGTCTCATTTTCGTGGTTTCCGGAGTACTGCTTACATTACTGACTTGTTTTTCGCAAAGTGTGGTGGAGGGGGCGGTGTCAATTTTGGTACCTACCTGAGCTATGTAATTAGTACCCTGAAAATAACATCCATGCTGACATGACTTTTTTTCGCAAGTCAAGATGGTGAATTTTGATACCTAATTATACTAATTGCGCCTATAATGTGGATATACATGTCGTTTTTGGCATACAAATCAATTGATTGTTACAAATCAGTTGATTATTTGTGTGTTATAAGTTTTTCCACAGGAGTAAGTTTAGAAATGGGTTTATATAAAATTAATGGCATGCTTGTCGTCATTAAATGTTTACCATGTAAAAGTTGCATGTACAGGATGGGGAAAGAGATTATATGAAATTAGTGACAGGCTTGAATCCGAGGGGTCTGTCCCCTAGATCAAAGAACCCTCCTAAGTGTCCACACCATTTATCTAACCTGATCCAAACTTTTCACAGGGAGTTTATATTAAAATGGGCAGGTTTTTTGTAATTTTTATGAAGGGGTACGCCCCCTGAATCCAGGTATACCTGAATCGCCTGAAATGTATTTTTCGATTTATAATGCCAAGTCGCCCAAAGCATTGCTGTCGCTGTAAAATCAATTATTTTAGCCAAACGACAAGCAATTGGTCGTTACACACCTCAAGTACGAAATAAAAGTGCATCACGAACTTCACTGCCAGTTTATATACGACAAATAAAAAGGCGTGTCTGTTGTATAATTACAGTATAACTCGCTGTCAGCAACATACAAGCAACGGAAAGCCAGACAATGGATAATTTATGCAATCAATACACGAAGTGCCTTCAAATTCAAAAGAAAAACACAAGAAATATGCTGCGCGGTAGGAAATGTGAAAACACCAGAATTACATTCAGTACCCGAAACTAAACCATTGCCGAACGAAAATTACAAATTTGTTCAAATCTATTTTAAACTAGAAATTATCGAAAGAAATTACTTTATTCGATCGTAAAGCATCAAAAAATCCAAAAATTTCGAAAATCCGAAAAGGGTTGGGAACCATAGAAATGGGCAATCTAAGAAAAAAAAAATCTAAGTATCTTATAGCAAAGAATATATACAACAAGAAAGAGATTTTGTTCGACAGAAATATACCAACAAAAAATCGTTCATGATTTTCTGAGTTTTTGTTTGTAATTTTCGAAGAACGAGATGGTCCTATAATCATACATTTCTCGTTCTAACATTCGTTTGATAAACACAACTTCGGCGATTTCAAAATCAAATAATCAATGAAAAAATCGAAAATATTTGAAAAGGGGAAAAATATTGCAAAGCAAAACATTTTTAATTATCTCGTACGTAATTTAGTAACGCTTTATTCTTCAAAGGACGCGTTTCGTTCGAATTTATTGGAAATGCAAAATATTACGTATTATTTTTCAGCTTGGGTTTGTTTATGTACGTAGCTATACATTTTTAATCAAAATAGCTCATGAAACTAACCAATTTTTTTATTTTTTTGGAATATATATATATATATGCATACCGGAATAATTTATTTGAAAATGTTTGTAGATTTCTATGTATGTATTTAGGAAAAAATTTGATTTTAGAAAAAAATAAATAATGTGATACACATAGCTACTCACGTAGTGATGGAAGTTTATGAATGGAAATATTATAAAATGGAAAACAAAATATCAATTCAATTAAAAATGTACGAAATGGATAAGTATTGGTTCTACAAAAATGAAATATACATGTAAACGATTATTTTTGATTTCGATCGTTTCATTGTTCATTTTGGACTATTTTTCTTCTGCATTCAAAATTTTTTTATGTAAAGAAAATTTACAATTCCGTGAAAGTGGAATAGCTATCTACGGGTCCACGTTTTATGCCTAGCCCAAGCCAATAAACGCAATAAACTGAATCTTTTTCATTTATGTATAAGCTACATATTTCGAATCTAACTATTTAATGGAGTTGATGACATGCTGTATAGAAGGATTAGTTTAGAGTATTTAGTAATTTTGTGCGTTTTAATTAAAATCTTGAAATTCCTATTTGATATTTCATTTTTGTATAAATTAAAAATATATAAATTTGAAATTACTTAAACGTAATAATTTTTATTATGTGGCTTTGTGTAGATTAATTGGTTATGACTTCTTCTATGTACCTACATTTATTAAATTATTCGATAGAAAGATATCTCGACATATACAAATCCTATAGATAACGTTGTTTATAACTTAGGAAAAAAATTTTGATAACATTGTATATAGTACAAGTTACGGAAAAATTACTTTAATATTCTATGTGAAAACGGTGGCATTAAATATTCATTTTCATGAAATTCGTAGACTTCCTCAAATGGGCGAATAAGACATCTTGTTTTAGAGCTATTTAATTTTTGACCTATCGAAGAATTATCTCGGACAAATTATGTCAACATAATTATTATTGATCTTAGAAAGGCTTTTACAAAACAACCTTAACCTATTTAAACCTTACTAAATTTAATCAGAGTTTCAAAAAAATCTAAATAATCTCATCAGATTTATATTTTATGATTTTTAAGGATTTAACGTCTCCAGTTTATATAATTAGAATACAAGATTTGGTTATCATGAACCTAATTCTTAGATAACTAGCTAGATAACACTGCCAGATCAGGTGATAATATGATTTTATGATATGATAAACGTGTACACCTTAACCTTGATGTCAGTCCTGGAGTAAACGTAGCTCAATCAAAGAAAATATACAACAAAAAAATGACTTTGTTCGACAAAAATATACAAACAAAAAATCGCTTCTGATTTCCTGAGTTTTTGGCTGTAGTTTTCGAAGAAAGGGATGGTCCTATAATCATCCATTTCTCTTTCTTACCTTCATTTTATTAACAAAACTTCGGCGGTTTAGAAATCAAACGATTGATTCGTAAGTAAACAAATTGAAAAAAAAATAATCATGTGCTTACTTTATTCTATCATCCGCTTCCTTGATTTTAAAAATTATAAGCAAACTAAAAATTAATGACACCATAGTCTAAATTGGTAATTTAACTATAATTAGTTTAAGTTAATAATTATTTTTGACATATCCAAGAATTCCGACATTTTGTTGATCTTAAAAGGCGTTTACAAAAAATTAACTACACAACACGGGTTTTTAGAATACAATATTTTGTTATCATTAATCTAATGCTTAAACAACTAGGGAACGCTGTCATATAGACGTACAGCTTATCCATGATGAAGGTTTTGGTAGTTATGTAAAGCGCATTTGGAGTAAGCGCAATCCAATATGAAGACCACATTTAAGAAACGAATTATACTTAAGAATTATGCGAGCTCAGGCCCTGATTGAGCCCTCACATCAAAAGTAGTAAAAGGATAGGATTAGTTAACAATAGGAATGACTAGAACTCTATACAACTACCTAAAGTAACGTAGCTATTACTCATTTCTAATCAACAAAAATACTTGGATAATTATAACACATACTGCATGCCTCGCCTCTTAAATAACAGAAATAAACACATTTGAATCCAATTACAAAGAACATCGGAAAAACTTATCTTCCACCAAAGGCATTGAGAATGAGTTCTTTTTTATTGATAAAATTGCAAATATAGACCTCTTGATCAAAAATGTGTATTTATTTAAAATTTTCTTTAAAATTCTGGTTATAATACTTTTAGTATGATTTTAGGGCTTTGTCAGTAATTCCTGCCAGTACCTCCTGGTCAGTTAGCCGTCGGTACATTATATTCGGCAAGTTGTCCCCGCCTCTCCGTCTTTACTAATCGGCCATTTACCGCTCTAATCATTACCCCGGCCTTTTTTCCTTAGTCATTATCTGTGCACAATAACCTCCCGTGTATTACTCATCCATCGTAATCCCCTGATCAGTACCCTCTGAACATTACTCGCCGGTCATTACCCACCAATGATTCTTACTCCTTACAAGAAATAGATATTTTTAATCTATTTTCAATATATCAATATTGCACGAATTAATTGTGATTTTTGAGTTAAATATAGTACTCTGTTAACTAATCTACTTGTCATTTCTTAACCGATAATGTTTAGTTATGTTAGGAATGTAGCATGGAACGTGGCTCTTGTTGAACTGATTATTAAGGTATTTAGTATGTTGAATGGATTGGAACTCTAATTTGGTTAGAAATAGGTGATTACTTCTCCGGATATAATAAAGTTTGTTATGCCAGATATGGAAATTATCTCTTGGAGTCTCGAAAATAAATGAAATGGGTAAAATCTGATTTTTTTTACATAGTTTATGATAATTCTCTAACATTGGCTAACTGTAACAGAACTAAACAATTTCGTGAGCGATCATTATGACATTTTGGTAAGATTATGAAAATTGATTCTCAAATAGAACATCCAACTCTCGTGAATCTCATATTGGAAACACATAAATGCACCGCAAGGGTTACAGCTAACGTTTAAGTTAGAGTGAGTATAGATTTCGCCAAGATTTCGCTCGATCAGCAAGGGAAGCAGCTATAGAGAACTGAAAATCAATTTGCTCCAAAATTATTCATAGAAAGCCTTTCTAAAGTTTGTGAAATTTTTGAACCCTTAAAAAATGTTCGGATAGAACTCATTTCTAGATTCCAGATTAAAATACATTTCTAGATTCCAGAATAGAATGCTGTATCGGTTATTAATACCCTTAATTGTAAACCCCATTCCGGGTCCAAATTACTCTTACATTTTGTCGAAAATATAAGAATCATTCTGTTAATATTTCTCAAGCATATAGTGTAATGATAATTTAGATCAATTGTTGTCGATGAATGGAAAGCCGCCTAGCCCTCCCGTTGGCTAGCCTCTCGATTATTTTGTATGTTACATTATTCTTCAAAGGATGCGTTTCGTTCGAATTTATTGGAAATGCAAAATATTACGTATTATTTTTCAGCTTTGGTTTGTTTATGTATACGTAGCTATATATTTTTAATCAAAATAGCTCATGAAACCAACCATTTTTTTTTTGTTTTGGTATACATTTTCTATACATCCCGAAATATTTAATTTGAAAATGTTTGTTGATTTCTCTGAATGTATGGAGTTTAGGAAAAATTTTGATTTTAGAAAAAATATAAATGTAACTAACATATTCACGTAGTGAAGGAACTTTATGAATTAAAAATATAAAGAAATATAAAACAAAATAATCTTCCGTTGTACTATTGTTATTTGCTTGTGAAGTAAATTTCGAATAAAAATACACGAAATGGCTAAGTGTTTGTTAAACCAAAATGAAATTTAGACGGTTGTTTTTATTTACGATCGTTTCATTGTTCATTTGGAATATTTTTCTTCTGGATTCAAAAATTTTTAATGTAAAGAAAATTTACAATTGCGTGAAAGCGGAAAATCTACGAGTTCACGTTTATGCCTAGCCCAAGCCCAATAAACGCAAGTATATGAACCAATTTCATTTTTGTATAAGCTAAATATTTATAATCGTTCGTTTAGAAAGTTTTCAACGGAGTTGATGATATATGCTGTATATAGAAGGAATAAATACGAGTTTTTTTTAATTATACGCGTTTTAATAAAAAATTTAAAATTGGTAATTGTTATTTGATTTATGCATAAATTATAAATATAGATAGTATTATTAATAATAATCAAATCTCATATTAATCTTAAAAATAATAATTTTTGTTATGTGACCGTATAGATTTATTGGTTTTGACTTGTTCTATATACCTATATTGAATTATTCGATAGAAAGTTATCTCGACATGTAAAAATCCTATATGTCACGATGTTGCTAAATTAGTAAAACAAGTTTTGATAATATTAACATTGTTACAAGTCACGGATAAACTACATTAATATTCGAAGTGAAAACGGTGGTATTATATAATCATTTTCATTAATTGATTTTGGACAAATTTTGCCAACCAACATCAATCTTATTGATCTTAGAGAGGCTTTTGCAAGGCTGCCATCATGCCTTATATACCATGTACGCGTTTATCATATCATAATATCATATTACCAGATGATCTGGCAGTATTGTCTAGTTATCTAGGCATTAGACTCATGATAGTAAAATCTTGTAATCTAATTATATAAAGTGTGGGAATTGTGAAAATATTTTGCTACAAACTGTACTAATTTCAAAATATTTATTTCCCGTTCTCAAATGTATATTCGGGTAGGCTGGGAATAATTTTTTTATGTAAGTTTTTATAAACTTAAACGCGTATTCCGATCTTATTACAAGTTAATTTATTTTTAAATATATATTAATAAAATGGAATTATTTTTTCCCAATAAAAAAAAAATCCCAATTCTCTATTCCCGGGGAAAACCAAATAAAGCCACTGGTAACGTTAAATCCTTAAAAATCATAAAATATAAATCTATTATTATTGAGATTTCTCAAAAACTCGGATTATAATAAATTATTTGTACGATTTGTTAATTATTTACACACACTTTCCGTACATAAGATTTGTTAACTTATTAATTTGAGTTAGTTGTGATTAGATATGCGAGATATCTAAATTTCATCAAATATTTAGATTTTTTCGTCGTAGGCGATTGTATACAAAATAATTAAATAATTTGTCCATCGGTCTAAAGCTGCTGGGTTTCTTCCAGCCAACCGTGCAACATCTACCCTGAGGAGTATATGTTTAAAAGGTTTCGATAGCATGTTTATATACATAGGATTGATGATTATATGGTCCAGTTCAAAATTTAATTACAGTATTGTCATACCAACCTTACGCATTTTCAATCATTAAATAATCATAAATAAACACACTTGAATTTAATTAGAAAGTACATCTAAAATTTCAAATAGAGAACAGTTATTTCTCTCACAAAACTATTGTTTGTAATACCTACAATCTTCTTTAGGATTCTGATTATTATACTTTTTTATATTTATAAAATTATATTTATAAAGCTACACACTTACAACGTATATGTTGGAAACCAAACGGCCGATTGGTAAAAATTACCCTTGCATATCGCTTTTTCACTTCTTAAGCACGCTCAAGAGAAATGTTGAAACAAATAATAGTGAACCATTGAAGTTTATTTACTTGTACGGGAAATATACGGCCAATACATACTATATTATAACATTATATTGTACATTAATCACTAAAGGTCAATTCTAAGTTATTCGAACATCCTTATTAAATTTAAATACATGGTACATTTTTACATAATTTATTTATGTAAAACTGTTATGTTTTATTTTTTATGTTTTAACAGTTTAAAATTTTTAATCTCTTTGAAGCGTTTGTTGATGAATTTATTGTTTGTTTTTGTAAATTCACCTTTCAATAGATACCATTGGGAATTTTTCCTAATTAATACAAGATTAAAAATTTTTATTAAAGTTCTAATGTGTTCATAACCCGGTTCATCTTCTTTTAACGGTAGAAAACCAGGAAATTTTCGCTCGATAATATTTAAGCACTTTTCAGTAGCTTTTTCACAAATATTAGGTAAATGACACTCATTTTTGAAAGAATGCTCAAAAATCGTTAAACAAGTGTATGCCACTTCTGCATATTCCTTTGTCGGTACTTTTAACGGTCCATATCTTGATGATTTTTTAAAAAAAATTTCGCTTATAAATGTATCACTTGCTGTAGGAATCTCATTAGATTCTTTTATCAACTTAATTTTGCATGCATTGCAGTCTATTTTCTGGAACGCACAATACCCAGCATAATATGTGGCGGCATTTTTCTGAAGAATGTCAGTCACAGAGGTAGAGTCTCGACAGGCTAAAAACTCACAAGCAGCAATTACTGACAAAGCCCTAAAACCATACTAAAAGTATTATAACCAGAATTTTAAAGAAAATTTTAAATAAATACACATTTTTGATCAAGAGGTCTATATTTGCAATTTTATCAATAAAAAAGAACTCATTCTCAATGCCTTTGGTGGAAGATAAGTTTTTCCGATGTTCTTTGTAATTGGATTCAAATGTGTTTATTTCTGTTATTTAAGAGGCGAGGCATGCAGTATGTGTTATAATTATCCAAGTATTTTTGTTGATTAGAAATGAGTAATAGCTACGTTACTTTAGGTAGTTGTATAGAGTTCTAGTCATTCCTATTGTTAACTAATCCTATCCTTTTACTACTTTTGATGTGAGGGCTCAATCAGGGCCTGAGCTCGCATAATTCTTAAGTATAATTCGTTTCTTAAATGTGGTCTTCATATTGGATTGCGCTTACTCCAAATGCGCTTTACATAACTACCAAAACCTTCATCATGGATAAGCTGTACGTCTATATGACAGCGTTCCCTAGTTGTTTAAGCATTAGATTAATGATAACAAAATATTGTATTCTAAAAACCCGTGTTGTGTAGTTAATTTTTTGTAAACGCCTTTTAAGATCAACAAAATGTCGGAATTCTTGGATATGTCAAAAATAATTATTAACTTAAACTAATTATAGTTAAATTACCAATTTAGACTATGGTGTCATTAATTTTTAGTTTGCTTATAATTTTTAAAATCAAGGAAGCGGATGATAGAATAAAGTAAGCACATGATTATTTTTTTTTCAATTTGTTTACTTACGAATCAATCGTTTGATTTCTAAACCGCCGAAGTTTTGTTAATAAAATGAAGGTAAGAAAGAGAAATGGATGATTATAGGACCATCCCTTTCTTCGAAAACTACAGCCAAAAACTCAGGAAATCAGAAGCGATTTTTTGTTTGTATATTTTTGTCGAACAAAGTCATTTTTTTGTTGTATATTTTCTTTGATTGAGCTACGTTTACTCCAGGACTGACATCAAGGTTAAGGTGTACACGTTTATCATATCATAAAATCATATTATCACCTGATCTGGCAGTGTTATCTAGCTAGTTATCTAAGAATTAGGTTCATGATAACCAAATCTTGTATTCTAATTATATAAACTGGAGACGTTAAATCCTTAAAAATCATAAAATATAAATCTGATGAGATTATTTAGATTTTTTTGAAACTCTGATTAAATTTAGTAAGGTTTAAATAGGTTAAGGTTGTTTTGTAAAAGCCTTTCTAAGATCAATAATAATTATGTTGACATAATTTGTCCGAGATAATTCTTCGATAGGTCAAAAATTAAATAGCTCTAAAACAAGATGTCTTATTCGCCCATTTGAGGAAGTCTACGAATTTCATGAAAATGAATATTTAATGCCACCGTTTTCACATAGAATATTAAAGTAATTTTTCCGTAACTTGTACTATATACAATGTTATCAAAATTTTTTTCCTAAGTTATAAACAACGTTATCTATAGGATTTGTATATGTCGAGATATCTTTCTATCGAATAATTTAATAAATGTAGGTACATAGAAGAAGTCATAACCAATTAATCTACACAAAGCCACATAATAAAAATTATTACGTTTAAGTAATTTCAAATTTATATATTTTTAATTTATACAAAAATGAAATATCAAATAGGAATTTCAAGATTTTAATTAAAACGCACAAAATTACTAAATACTCTAAACTAATCCTTCTATACAGCATGTCATCAACTCCATTAAATAGTTAGATTCGAAATATGTAGCTTATACATAAATGAAAAAGATTCAGTTTATTGCGTTTATTGGCTTGGGCTAGGCATAAAACGTGGACCCGTAGATAGCTATTCCACTTTCACGGAATTGTAAATTTTCTTTACATAAAAAAATTTTGAATGCAGAAGAAAAATAGTCCAAAATGAACAATGAAACGATCGAAATCAAAAATAATCGTTTACATGTATATTTCATTTTTGTAGAACCAATACTTATCCATTTCGTACATTTTTAATTGAATTGATATTTTGTTTTCCATTTTATAATATTTCCATTCATAAACTTCCATCACTACGTGAGTAGCTATGTGTATCACATTATTTATTTTTTTCTAAAATCAAATTTTTTCCTAAATACATACATAGAAATCTACAAACATTTTCAAATAAATTATTCCGGTATGCATATATATATATATTCCAAAAAAATAAAAAAATTGGTTAGTTTCATGAGCTATTTTGATTAAAAATGTATAGCTACGTACATAAACAAACCCAAGCTGAAAAATAATACGTAATATTTTGCATTTCCAATAAATTCGAACGAAACGCATCCTTTGAAGAATAAAGCGTTACTAAATTACGTACGAGGTAATTAAAAATGTTTTGCTTTGCAATATTTTTCCCCTTTTCAAATATTTTCGATTTTTTCATTGATTATTTGATTTTGAAATCGCCGAAGTTGTGTTTATCAAACGAATGTTAGAACGAGAAATGTATGATTATAGGACCATCTCGTTCTTCGAAAATTACAAACAAAAACTCAGAAAATCATGAACGATTTTTTGTTGGTATATTTCTGTCGAACAAAATCTCTTTCTTGTTGTATATATTCTTTGCTTATAGTCTAAACACTTCTCTTTCCAAATATCTGCCTTTGAACAAATGCCAGCTGATGACTAGAAAGCTGTAGTTAGAGAGCTTTTTTTACTCTAAAGTGCCAAGTGTAGTAAACACATGGAATGCATTAGCGAAAATGTTCTAACGACACAAACACGGTAAAGCAGTTTATTGACATCCCAATTTATATTCAACCGACGTATTAGGTCGTGCGTACACTACCCACACTGTAATAAACCTACAAGAACTTAGAACTCTTAACGGTCAAGTGCCACGTATCGTGAAGCTTGAAACCCACCTAATCGTGTCAAACTTGTAAAATGACGCAATCACTATCAAAGCACTGATTCAATTGAGACTTCAATTTCAGACTGGGCCGAGTGGATCTGCAAACGATATTTTCGATGGTGATCTTGCAATAAGAAAGCTATTTTCATGTCAGAGAATTGGGTATGTTTGTTCAAACTGATCTACAGTACTTGGTTTCAGAACAACGCTTAGCGTATTTTAGAATTATGCATGTTATTACAAGCCAAAGTGACGGATTGAATTTTCTAGATGCGCCCGGAGTCACAAGCAGTTTACGGAGCGAAAAGATATTGCACTCTCAATCGCATAATTTAAAATTTACTTTTTTGAATGGTGGTCGAATAGCACATTCAGTACTGAAACTGCCATCGGCACACAAAAAAGTATTAGAGGCGCTTCATGGAATACTAAAATATATGAGAGAAAATTATCGGCGGTATTTACGGCGGCAATTTACGAATCCATACAATTGATTCACAAAATTTTCCTAAATATCGCACTAAGTTGGCAGCCTGAAAATTGACGTGTCTGTCATTCTTCTCTTATCTATCTACCACGATTGCTCCACGGCTGCTACCGTACCAGGTTTTTAGTTAAAAAGATAATGGACAATATCGTCAAAGCTACAATTCTAAGTGGAATATTTATGCCAGAAGAAATACTGTTGCCACGAATCGCAATGATTCAGACAGATATGCCATTAGAATTAAAATGTTTACAGTTTCCAGTACGACTCGGATTTGCAACCATCAATAAAGCACAATCACTACAAATGTGTGAACTAAATTTGGTATATCTATTCTTCTCATATGGACAGCTGTATGTGGCATGCTCACGGATCGGAAAACCGTCTGATTTATGTGTACATACCTGACAGAAAAACAAAAAATATTTTGTATCCAAAAGGACTATAATAAACAGAATTATAAATAAATACTTTCTTTCATGGTGTGGCATTGCAATGCATGCCGGGATTTGTACTAAATATATTATCGCTTTCAATTGAAAACCACGCGAACGTTTGGGGTAACAAAAAAAATATGAATTATTTGATGGGCCGCGAGTTAGAAAAGGTTAAGAACCACTGCTCTATGGGATTGCCTGGGGGTGGCTGGGGAAGGGGGGGGGGGGGGGGGGTAATGGCAGCGTCCATGAAAATCGCTCCAAACTCGTTACTCGGGGGTTTTCGGGGATGCCGAATTCAAGTCTAGCATTAAATTTCCCCGGGGCGCTCGGGGTGGCTCTGTGGGGTTGTCTGGGGTGACTGGAGGAAATGCCAGCGTCCATGAAAATCGCTCCAAAATTGTTACTCGGGGGTTTTCGGGGATGCCGAATTCAATTCTGGCATTAGAATTACCCTGGCGTATGAATAATAAAAATTTTGATTAAATATTAAATAAATTAATATTACACAAATTATAAAAACAATTGCTTGGAAGTCTTTTGTGCCTCGAAACTGGAATTGAAAAAGGCGCCAAACCTATAGCGTAAAGTATCGTTACCACGAGAACCGGCGCGAACAGAAATATTCTGTATCGACTCAAGATAAAAAATATGGGTCCAGTTCCCGCGCGCAGTCGGCGTCTGTGTGGCATCAGTATTACATCTGTCATTTAGGACCACGATGTTTTTTCGTTGTATGTAAATACAGTGCTACAGTAATCAAGTTTTTTGAATTTTGGACCATTTTTGGCGTTTGAGTTGTGTCTGGCACTCTTGGACCTGTAGAAGTATGATGCGGTGAAAATCTAAATGAAGACCTGAACCCCAATAAATAGTTATGGGATTACCAGGAACGACAAATTAGAAAATACAGGATTACCAGCAAAAAAACGTTGCAAGGAACAACAATTAAAAAATGGGATAACATTTCACTGGACGTTACCAAGAAGTTACTAGAATCAAAGCCTAGAAGATTGAAAGAGGTTATAAAAAATAAAGGAGGATCAACTTGACATTAAAATAATTATGTAACTTATAATTTAAGTAAATGATTTATAAAAAATCAAGGATCGTACTATAAGTGTATGATCATTTTCGTTGCAAAAAATTCTTGATTTTTTGAATTTTTATTTTGTAAGTTTGGATTTGTTAATTTATAAAATAATAAAATCTAATAAAAAACTACAAAACAAGTTCTATAATCCATATATTTTGTAAATTTTTCTCAAAAATCAGGGTGTTTGTCATTTTTCTTACTGACTGTATGAAAAAATTTTCCCATTCATAAAAATGCTCATCATACATTTTCCTCAGTATGCCAGAAAAATTGATTTTGACGTAAAGCTATGTATATAAATTCCTTTACCAGGAGTTACCACAATAGTTAAATAGGATTATAATTAACAACAACAACTACGAGGGCAAATCAAAAAGTCTTGCAATATCATATGAAAAAAAAGAGTGAGTGAGACAGCAATATTTTTATTTTCCGACATAATCTCCTTTAAGGTTTATACATTTGTCACTTCGATCAATTAACTTGCCTAAACCATCTAAAAAAAAAGATTTCTTTTGCTCCATAAAATATTCATTTACAACAGACTGTACTTCATAGTCACTGGAAAATTTCCGGCCCCTTAGTGATTTTTTCAAATTGGGAAACAGAAAGTAGTCACTGGGTGCCAAGTCTGGACTGTACGGTGGATGCGGAATTTCCACGAAGCCGCAGTCTTTTAATGCAGCTTGAGCAATATTAGCCTTGTGCACTGGTGCATTGTCGTGAAGAAGCAAGATTTTTTTCCTAACTTTCCTTGGCCGTTTTTCCCGGATCGCTTTTTTCAATTTTCGCAAAACCTCTGCGTAATATATGCCTGTGGTTGTGGTTTTCGGTGGCATATAATCGATTAACAAAATTCCTTCAGCATCCCAAAAAATTGTTGCCAAAACCTTACCAGCAGACGGTTGAGTTTTGGATTTCTTAGGTAGTGGTTCACTACGTTTAATCCATTGCATCGATTCTTGTTTGGATTCCGGATCCCAGTGATGAAGCCATGTTTCATCGCCTGTTATTATGTTATCTAAGAAATTTTCTGGATCTTCTTTGTACATATCTAAAATCGCCTTTGAAGTTTGAATACGCATTTTTTTTTATTCTGCATTCAACAAACGGGGAACCCATCGCGCACTTACTTTCGACATGTGAAGGTGGTCATGTAATATAGTATATGTGGTACCGTATGAAAGAGAAAGTCTCCACGCTAACCGCGGAACAGAAATACGCCGGACCTCCAATACAATAGATTCGGCCAAAATTACGTTTTCATGGCTAATAGCATCTGCTGGCCGACCCGAGCGGTTGTCGTCTTCTAATGACTCCCGACCACTTTTGAATAATTTTACCCACTTTGTTACTGTGGCATATGATGGTGCAGATTCGCCGTAAACTTTTGATATATAGTTGAATATATAAATTGCATTTCGTCCATCTTTACAGAAAAATTTAATAACGGCGCGATATTCAATTTCATTCATTTTAAGAAAAATTCAAAACACGTGTTACTAAATTGACAAAAACAAACGAACTGTAAAATTTACATCGAAATGTTCTTCTAGAAGTTTCATCGCGACAAAAAATGGTTTTGAAAAATATATTGTTGTCTCACTCACTCTTTTTTTTCATATGATATTGCAAGACTTTTTGATATACCCTCGTAACTATTAGCAGTCACATCAATGCTGAGAAGAATGATTAGAAGTTTGGTAGAATATTAGTAAGAGTTTTCTCATATATGTATGTACATATTCATACTTCTTGTACGTCCTTAAAAGTTATTGTAATACAAGAATTCTCGGTCGCGTTTATATGGGCAGTTGAATCTGTAATAGGAGGTTATTGTTTTACCAACTTTGTCATATATAGACCTGATTTTCAGCCAGGAAATCAATTCGATTGTTATATTTTTCCGCTGCTCTTTAATCAAGCACCCCAAAAACATCGTTTGCGAAGTTACCCAACATACTCAAATATAGAGTACTTCTGCCTCGTTGTCATTTTATCGGGGGTTGTAATATTTGATTCCGATCTTCCACTCCGTTCAAAAGATGGGTTACTTGTTCAACATGTTTTTGGATTTTATAAATGCAGAGTTGTAGCTCCGTAGTATTTCTTTTTTGGCAATCCTTATTTGATCTCATCCAATCCAATAGTTTTTAAGTGGTATTTCGTGGTGGATTTTTAGGACATAATTTGTTAGCTAACTCTTGGCATTTATCTTCGATATCGGTCTCTTAAAAAGAGTTCCCCCGGGCCCACGGACAGTTGCCACTCGAACATTATCACTTCCAGCGTGTATTCCGGTTATCCGGGCCAACAAACATTTTGTCGAAGGTAGTCGTTCATCTGACCTGGTTGTACATTTTGTTTCGTTTTTTGACATTTTCCTCGTTTTTGTAATTGAGGGAGATATTCTTGTGACCACCTATTCCAGAAGTCTTGTTTTAAATTCTCTATTAGTTTCCAATGACTCAAATTCTCGATTTTTCGGTTACTTACTCCAAACTTGTGTAGGTGTCTTGTTGAAACCCATGTTTTGTGAACTTGATTGTTATAATTTGAACAAGATTGGCGCACTATTCAACTCCAATCTTCCTAATGATACCTTGGTTTTATTGAGAGCCACCTTTGTCAAAATCCATGAATCTTTCCCACATTGTTATTAGTGTGTTTTATCCAACGTGAGAGAGATCCTAATTTGTACTATTTTAGGTAGTGCTTTCTTGTATTTGGTTCATTTTTCCTCAATTTCTGTTGGCAGCTTTTCATGACCTTGCAGTAATAATTTTGCTAGAACAATTATTGGTGATAGCCAACCTAAAGGAAAAATAGACATTTCTGGGAAGTGTTGATCTTGATTTCGTATGGTCGCTAGTGTGGTTCCAATATATCCCAAGCATTTTTATGATCTGTCTCATTATGTTTGTTTAATATTTGTTGGAATATTTTGCAAGATGCTGAAATAATAATTATTTAGCAATTATTGCTTGCCCACTTTCTTAGGTTAAACCCAGTCTTTGAAATATTTTTATATGCTCCCTTAAACCAATAGTTTTAACGTTCTTATTGCTAAATGTGGCGCTGATGTTGTACCAAATGTTTCAGCTCTTAGTTGATAGTCTTTGATATGCATTTTTGGTGATTACCTCCATACAATTTTGTGATAGCGTTGATCATCATTATTGACATAAAAATTAACATCGTTGAGACTTGTATCATTAAAGGCATCGAAAACTACTCAAAGTTTTGTTGTTAATCTGTCATATTTTAATACTACATGATGAACATAATATTCGTTTACATCGGAGAGAGATGAGATTTCATTTAGTGAACTCCCACCTTGTCTGATTTAATTAGTCCCCTCTGTTATCAAAGAATGGATCTGGTAGTTTCGCCCTTTGTTGGGTCAAATATTATCCATCGGAATTTCGTTAGTTGTGCGATTGGCTCTCGATCAATCGTGTGGGTCAGATAGTATAGTAGTATTAATTAACTAGCAGTTGTTAGTAGTTTGAGCTGGCCTCTTCCCCTTTTTTGATGAATTAGAATCCTTAACCCTGTAGTACGAGTAGAATCCTTAAATGCTTCTTAGATAAATTTCAAAGCAATCGTATTTAATTTTTTATTGTAGAATCCCTGAAGAACACATATACCGACTAATGATTGGAAGAGATTATTTCGAACCATTAGTAGTTTATCGTCCGAAAGATTCGATTGTTTTGGAATTTCCCTAGGAAGTTCATCAAGGGTTCTACTACTACAAAAAATTGGGAAAAATATTTGACATTGGCCAATGGTTCGATTAGCACGTCTTTTGATAGTTTTGAAATTTGTCTAGAAAGTTCGCTAAGAATTCCCTTACAATAAAAATTAAATTCATATGCGATAAATGCTTGATAGAGGCAAGCTAGAACCATTAGAACACCCTTTGGATCAGTAGGATTTTTTTGAATTTTGTCTGGAAAGTTCGTTATGCAGTCTGCTACAATAAAAAAAAGTCATGCCCAACAAACGCTTGGAACAAATGCTTCACATAATATTTTTTAATTTTATTTTACGTTTTTATTTAGCAGCTGTTATGTGTTTTGTGCTAACATATTTTTTTAAACATATTTGAAGTTAATAAATTAATATAAAATAATTTTTTGTTTACAATTAAAATGCAATATTCAAAATTCAAACCAAGAGTATTGTCTTCACAGACATTATTATGTGCTCGAAGGACTAACGTTTGCATTATTAGTGCACCGATGGTTGGTCGAAGCTAGTCCACAATTCTCTCATAAAAAACAAAAGGTAGTTTGGAAATATGCGCTTACCGTGGGTTGGAGCCAGTCCACATTTCCTTATTAACTAGACTTTGACTGTTTGTAAAAATTTGATTTTTTAATTCTACCTGTTTCATTAATTATAATATTAATTGCATTAACAAAATATTAAATTAACTTAGTCAGCATTTGCTTAAATTTATAAAATTTAATATCTTTTACACGATTTACACTTTACAAAATCATTTTAATAAACACTTGTTTTTTATTTTACAAAAAATTAAAATTTTTAATATATTAATTAAAAAATGTATCCAAAAATTTTAAAAAATCACTCGAACAATTTCGACTTGTTAGGTCATCATTAAGAGTATCTACTGATTTGTAAAAAAAAAAATTTGTTATATATAGTAGAAAAAAAAGGTAAAATGAAATAAAAGAAGGAGAAACAAAAATAGGTAATAGAAATTAATCTATTGATCGTCCCAACCATCTGTTGTTTATACGGAAAAAAAACTAATAAAAAATCCCAAATTTGAGCCTAAGGCTAAAAATTTAAACATCGAAGATGGGGCTTGAAATTTTGTTTAATGCCCAAATAAAAAATCTGAAGAATACTGATTTGTTCTGGGCTAGAGTACTTGGAGGGTTGAACCCAAAAATTGATTTTCGGAGCACCAGCGTGTTTTGTTTTTCTCGTATTTACTTTATTTTTTTTTTATTTCGTTGCATATTCTTGTAAAAAAATTTCATTGCATTTTTCTATATAATGCGACCCCAAAAACATCTTCGATGTTAAAAGGGGGCGATTAGTGAGAGAAATCCGTTCTTCACTAATTACGGATCCCGCCCTGTTCTTTGATGACTAATCGCATACCTGCTGTCCCCTCTTTTTTATTATTAATTTTTCCGTATAAACAACATGTGGTTGGGACAATCAATATATTAATTTTTATTGCCTATTTTTTGTCTCTTCTTCTTTTTCCCTTTTTTTTCATTTATATATAACTAAACTTTTATTTTTACAAATCAGTGTCCTGATAATGACTTAACAAGTCGAAATCGATCGAGTGATTTTTTAAATTTTTTGAACAAATTTTTTAATTAAAATATTAAAAAATGTAAATTTTTTGCGAAATAAAAAACAATTGTTTAATAAAATGTGTTTGTTAAAAACATTTTATTTTAATGCTCCCGTAATAAGATCTGTTATTTCCAATTAAATACATTTATTATGTTAGTTGCAATAATGATGGGCCTGTTTTTTTGGTTTGAGTAGTGTTTACCGTGGTTTATATTGGTTTGAATAGAAACAAAATAATTTTGAAAGTAATAATATAACATTTTTAAGAATTTATCTTCAATTTAATAAGTCTACGAAAAAATTTTCATTTCACTAACCGTGTGTAATAAATCAATGTTCGCTCAGAGCAGGATTTACTTCATAATACATTTAAGTATATGTATAAAATGTTAAGATCACAAAAACACTAATCGGTATAACAAACTCGAATAGCATCCGATAAAATCTTACTTAAATTATAATATTAGTTTTAAATTGTGAACGGTAGATTACAAAACCCTCCAGCGCCAGCTTGCAAACAAATTTTATATTCTTTCATTATTTTATAACTCCTTATAGCTATTAACTATAAAAATATTCTTCTAAAAACTTAATACATAGATTAAAAGAACGTAAATGGGTTTAAAGTTCTTTTTGTTTATACACAAAACATTATATTCTTAATATTAATTTAAATTTATTTTTTTGGTAACATTCCTATTTTATGGATATAGAAAATAATTTATTGCTTTAATATCCGAGAAGTATGAAAAAAACTATAATGTAGTAGCTTTAGAAAAACAAAATAAATATTTTATAAAACATCAACTGTTAGAAACTTATATAATAGTAGTAGTTTTGAAAAGTAAAAAAAACAAAATGATTTAAAATCATCTTTAAATTAATGACACTAAAAAAAGTTATCGTAAGTTTATAAAATGTTATTTTGTTTTCGCAACTACCACAAATCACAATTCTTTGACAAACTGCCTCGAACAGATTTCTAATATATGAACTGAAATGTATTTTAAAAGGCTCAAACATTCTTTCGTCATAAATCAATTAATTATGTAGAACAAAAAAAAAAAGTAGATTTTTTTTTAATTTAAAGTTAATTTGAATTCATAAAAAGCTTGATTATTCAAGATAATTTTTAATGATAAGAAAACTAAAATGTATACAAAAAAACAAAACTGTCATAAAAGTGACATATAAATCATGGATATATAATAATGATATAATACATACACACTTACATACAATCTTGTATATAGATGAGGAATAATATAATTCTTTCCGTCCATTTCATAATTCATTCTGTCAAAATTTGATTTATTTAACAAAATACAACAAAAAATAAAATAAAAATTCAATTTTAGCTATTTTTCATTTCGATTGATAAGCTTGGAAAATATTGGGAGGTTGAAATGGGACGAGGTTTTGTTTTTATTGGGGTTAAATTTATGGTATTTTTTTGTTTCCAAATAACTTAATATATAAAATGAAAGGAATTTTTTTTTTATTTGTTAGATTTTGGAGTATGAATGTTTCTCAATAGTACTAAAGAACGTACGTTTTGTATACATATCGATGGGCGGACATTTTTCTGTTTTTGTTGTGTGTTGTGCTTAATGCGTGAGCACGTCTATACAGGCTTTTCATATCATTATTATATTATTGATATATTAAATTGTTTCGTATATATTTATATGTACAAAATGTGCTAAGCACGAATATTAATTTAATTGATTTTTATTATATAAATTTTAAAATATGCCCACCATGTTATTATATTTGAAGATTTTTCAATTTTATCATGTCACGATAAAATATTTATCATTATTTATTGGTTATACTGTATATACGAGTACATAACATTATGTGTATTATAAATTATTATTATGGCCACCTAGGCAATAATTTTTAATGAATATTCAATATTTACCGCAACAAAAAAAAATTATTTAACACTAAAATTAAAAAACACTTAAAAATATTTTTTTCTCTGTCCACAAATTTTCTACCACTCATAACAATTTTCTAATTAGGACAGCAGCAACGGCAGTGTTATACACATTAGCAAAAAATAAAAAATAAAAATATTTTCGAACATTCGGTACTTTTATAACATGTCATCAACGCGAAATGAAAAACATCAATTTTCAATTAGAAATCAATTTATTGTATAAATAATTTCAATTTGAACCAACGCAATTTTCATTAAATATTTAAATTATTATTATTTTTTTTTATTTGTTTACATTGGCTAATTTTAAATTATAATAAAAAATAATAAACGAATCTATTTTTAAAAATTTATATGGCTATTGAAATTAGTAAATAAAAATTTCATTTTTTATCTAATTATAAACTATTTAGTAGTAAATTAAATACACAGTTAAACAAAAAATTACAATAAAATAATTTAAGTTTTTTAGGCGGCAGGGTTACGCATAAGCTACGGAAATTAACAGTCAATAATAATTATTTTAATTTAATGCTATAGCAATCATAAAAGTGATGCGGCATGCTAATTAAGATGTTACTTAATATAAATAAGATTAACAAGTATAATTAAAACATTTACTATAGTAATTAATGTATTGTAGATGTGTGTATCTACCGGACAAGGTCGCTTCTTAACTGTTCATGAACAAAGGATATTATTGAATTGAGATTCTGGGGTCAGGTTTTCTTGTTCATTTGAAGCAATACTCTTCGGTGTTATGACTGGCGAGGACAGAGAGAGGCTTTAGTCCTTGAGAAGTTGTATATTCACCTGTGTTCTGCGTCGATTAGAAATAACCCCGAACCATCAAAATAAAAAAAATTAAAACGCTGATATTAATAGCAGATCTTAATCAAGCAATGGATATTTATGAAATATGGTTTTAAGGGTAACAGTGGCGATCTGTTTTGCGCTTTATCTTAATTGTACCTGTAATATTATTTAAATATAACGGTCAAGGTAATGAGAATTGTTGGTTCTAACAAAAAACCAGAACCAATTTTGTGCTGACTTTTACCAATCAATATCATTTAACACTTTAGGTAGTCTAAAAGGAATCATTTTTGGCCCCAATCTATGCCATCAGGGCCAGGTATCATTAGCGCGGAACAAATAGACAGTTAAAAGTGCCTATACAATACTCGCCATCAAATGTATGTCTACACTTTTTCTTCTGAACTGTAGATAGCAGTTATGGTTCGTAAAAAGTACTTGCCATTTAGGTGTTTAGCGAAATGTTTAATTCATATTTTAACCCTCATGTGAGTGAAAAAATATATCTTAATTTGAGTGATTAGTATCTACACATTTTGTATGGAAACTTAGTTTTTCCAATTTCGTCCAAGTTCTAACATTTCTCATTTTTAAGTATGATCGTAATCTATCAATTGAACTAGAAGTTCTCAAAAAGGTACCCGGGTATCCACGTCACTCACATTAGAGTTAATAACGACATAATAAATCAATTCTTACCCAATAGCCCGTATTATAATTTTCAATTGATATTATTGTAGAATTCTTTTGTTTTTTTTTCACCGCCATTGACGTTTCACGAAAAAAAGATTTACAAAAAAATCGAATCATTTATTTGATTAGACTGCCATCTGTAGTCAAAGATTGGGACCGTCGGCATAAAAGGACGTCATGCAGCAAAATTTTAACAATGAGGCCATTAGTATTCCTACTGGTATTAGGATGTCGAAATTTGAGGACCAGAGCGATGGATCGAGACGAATGGAGGACCATAATGCGGGCGGCAAAACTCCTTCATGGGATGTAAAAGCTGTCACATTTCTTTAACAATTATGCTTTATGACGAAACGGTTTAGATTGGAACCGTTTGGTTTGGAACCATATCAACATAAAATGACGACATTAAGCAAAATTGTTAAACCAATGGGGCAGTGCGCCTAGAATACTAATGACTTCATTTTTAAAATTTTGCTCTATGACGAAAAAATATATTACGGGCTATTGGTAAGAATTATCTTATTATGTTGCTATTAAAATGTGCATTAAAAATTTCGTTAAACACCTAAATGGTAGAACGTACTTTACGAACATTTCTGCCATCTACAGTTCAGTTGAGAAATTGTAGACATGAATTTGATGACGTATCAAGCAGTTCTGCCTGGTGCTCTAGGAGCATTGATGCAATTGTCCTGGAGTACCAGGCAGTACTACTTGGTCTGAACTGTAGATGGCAGTAAGGGGCAGTAGGGGTTTAACGAAATGTTTAATGCTTATTTTAATAAAAACATAATAAATTAATTCTTGCCCTTAGCCCGAAATATAATTTTTAATTGATATTATTGTAGAATTTTTTTTGTTTTGTTTTTTTCACCGCGAGTTAAGTTTCGTGAAAAAATATATGTACAAAAAAAAATTTCATTTATTTGATTATACTGCGCTATCTATAGTCAAAGATTGGCACCGTCGAAGAAGAGTTAACAATATTCATTCTGGAAACAATCAACATTGAGAAACTAAATAACTTTAACAAGCCAAGTTGAATAGCATATTGGACATTGGCGCTAAGTCTTAATAAACGATGACCAACATATTCATCTCCATGGAAAACATCTTCAATATACGAATGATAGCCGGATTTATCTGCTACTTGTAACTGCGCACTGGTATATATTTTGGGCGTTTCGATGTCAACGCCGAATGAACTCATTAGTATCTGTTTTTTTAAATGCATCTCTCATTCTCGCCTAACCTCATGATAGATTAAAATATTTCTAATACATCTAATAACATGAATGCTAGCTCCTCAGCTGCGCGCAGACAATTACGAGCAACGGCTTCCTCTCCGCTTCGGCTTCTGTCTGACATTCCAATAGTTTTTTAGCATATTTAGATTACAGTTTCGAGTCATTAACGAAACCTTACAGAATTTAACGAGAACGTTTTGTTATAGAATATTTGACAGTTTGACCAGCGAATCTGTAACACGATTATTATTGTCAATTGAATTTTGAAATGTCAATCTGTCAAAGTACAAACTAACCATACCACAGTTTTGGTCAAAAATGATGAAAAATGAGCTGATGAGAAATGTACATAAAATATTATATAAATTATTAAAATATAAATAAATATTTGTACACATAAATTATAAAAATGTAAACATACCAACATACCGCCATTTCAAATATACAATTTTGACGTTTCCTTCAGTTTGTGCGATAATTTTCGCTCTTGTTACAGATTGCTAAATGACAATGCAAATTTAACGAAACTGAACGAAAAGTACTTTGAGTTTCGGTGGGCAGTAGTGTCAATAAACATACGTTTTTCAGATGTCGCTTTGTTACTTAAATTTCTAGTACAGACTCGCTGGTTATAGCTTTAATCATACCCAAAATGGTTACTTGACTAGCAACTCGAATTTTTCTACTTATAAAATAAACTCAAGCTCCTTTGTTACCAAATCAAAATCAAAAATTGACAATGAAATTCAAAACTGGACTGACTCAACAATAAAATTCTCGCACCACACAAAAATATAGAAGAACATTTTTCTTTTGTTTTTCGTGCCCGTCGCCTGTTTTTCGTCATACCGCGACTAAATTTCATTTATAAAAACGAGAAACACAAAAAAATTCTTCTCTATATTTTACCAGTCACACACACGCACAAGATACACATTAGTCTCGCTCTTAATTTATTATAAATTCACACGACACGGCGTGTGGATAAGGAGGCTAATTTCCATACAATAAAACTTTAGCGTCTATTCAACAACAGATGGCAATGTCGTCAGTATTAGTGAAACGACTATACTGATATTCAAAACAAAAACTATAAGAGCGTACTGTTATGACCGTAGAGTCGTAACAAATAAGACTCGAAAAAATCGGTCACATTTCTGGTTTGCTCAGTTAGTACACATAGTTGCCGTTGTGGAGCTGGAAGCAGTTACATTTTTCTCATTCCATTAAAATTTTTGTTACGAGACGGCTCAGCAGCCGACCCGATTTCATCTGAACCACACAGAGGCCTCACACGGTGATTTTACCGGCTAGATCTCAGGGAGAAATGCTATGGGTCTTGGGGTTTGAGGCTTGCGTGGCTCCTGGCCTACACCGTGATTACAGAAACTTGAAAAAATAAAAAAAACGCAAATTAAAAATAAATAAAGAAATAAAAAAAACGGAGTAATTCGTCGGCCGAAACTTGAGCAACGAAACCAAATAATTATAAACATTTATGCCTTAGTGCGCGCATCCATTCGAACTCAAACAGCGCAGGCGCTGGTTCCAAAACCGGATGCGGGCACCAAGGGACCGAAAATAGAACCTCGACACGGAACGGAGTATCCACTCCCATCATACCGATCCGAAAATAGAATTAGCAATGCATTTTATTAAATAAATATAACAGAAGAAACCCAAAGGCATGAAAAAATGAATAAGTTCAGCTCAAAGGTCATACACAATATTTATTAATTAGCTCGGTCAACTGCGACTCTCAAGATCCCGTTCCGCAAAAATTAAAATGGAACTCAAATAAAAGATAAATAAGAAAGAAACAACAAAATGGTGAAAAGAAGAAATATCAGTTCTTCACCGCCGTATTTACATCTCACGCGACCGAAACCACATGTAATTCAAAAAAATTAAAAATATGATCGGGGTAATCATGCAACTGGGTTATGGACATGCGATTACATCGACATATTAATTTAAAATTTAATATAACAAAAAAAAATTAAATAAAAAGGTAAAAAACTAAAATAAAAATAAATTAAAATCAGAAAAAAACTTTTGCCTTAACCGCTGCGACTTAGCAGCCGTCATGCCGCAGGTGATGCCACACCCGGACCGTTCCGGCCTTGTAACCAATACACATGGCACGCTGTTCACCGACCGTAAATACTGTTTCACACGTTGCGGCCCTACCGCCGTTATCTCCGAAAGGCGCACGTTTGTATGGCCTCGACTAACCAGTGATCACCGGTAGTTTCGCCTCATATTTCGGGTTTCGTTGAATATTCCCTCTTGTTGTCTCCATTTTGCCTTTCATCAGTTTTTTTTTATTTTATTTATCATGTTGCGAGGAACTTTATTGACTATTATATTATACAAGGGAAAATGAGACAACATGAGGATATACTTTATATTACAAACCAATTTCCATATCGTTGGAAATTATACCAATTCAACATGTACATGGTGGCATTGGCTGTAAATACATACATACGTGTAATAATGAAAAATTTTGTTTTAGTACCTCTATTACCAGATAGATGGAAATACCACCAGTAAAAATATTTTAATTGTAAGATTTTAACGAGAATCAGAATTTGCGGAGTATGAACAATGTTATGACCCCAAACGATATTCACCATATGGTATCTCGGTTGAAGCGTAATTGGAGCAAGCAATAATTTTGTTACCAATGGTTTCCACGGTTTTATCGCTGGTAGATAATTATTCATTATTATAGAATTTATATATTTTTTGGTTCTGTGGTAGGACCGTGGTTCCATTTGCTCAGTTCAAATGACGGAATTCTTCTTGATTGTTCCTCTCAGCTCAAGCATCTTGATGATAATTGCTGTAAAGAGGTTCTTAGATCAAGAAACGAATGACTAGACCTGATTTAAAGAAAATTTAATTTACGAGGCCCTCCTATGAGGCCAACTCCTTTCTTTATAAATTTTCTTTTCTTTGGGTTTTCTAGTTTTTATTTAGATTTTAACGAAATTGCTTTTCGATAATTCAAATATCGGAATAATCAGCAAATTTCGGTAATTTTTGAAAATCTTTCGGGGCTTTCACCTGAAAAGTATTTTACAATCATCGGGATGAATTTTTTATACAAATTACCTGTACAGTTGGTTCAGACTCCAACAACGTGCGAAACAAAGGTGCGCGCGTTTGTAGCAACAAAGTGCGTATTGTCCTCTGATGTCCTCTGAATGTTCCCATGTTAAATTTGGAAGGTTAAAGTCACCGATTTCGTCGGACAATTTGGTCTTGTAACTGTTTTTTTTTTTTTTTTTGATTTTTGCTCAAACCTTTTTATGTTGGACACCTTTATATGTTGGACATTTTTTACGGCACCATGAGTGTCCAACTTACACCAGTTTAGATTGTAACACAAAACAAAGATATTACTCCTGTTGTTAATTTTAACACATTCGCTTGATATGCTCGGTGTTAGAATAGCGACGGCCAATCTATCAAGGTTGTTGTGCACCGGAACAACCCTCTGCCGCAGATGAATCTAAGTCTGGAATATAAAAGCGATCTTTCCGAAAAACATTGAAGTTCCAAGTAAAAAACTCGTTGCTGCTTTGTTTAAATTTGTCTCCGTAAGCGCAATGACATCGTAAGACCGTTCTTCAGTGTATAGGAATACGTCACAGGATTTTTTGCGGTAGTCTCCTTACATTTTGATAGTAAAGGGCAACGTATATTTTAGTATTTTGGACCTGAAAATGAGTTATTATTTCCATTTTTATTCCGTAAATCAACAAATTTCTATAGAAAAATTGAAACACGCGATTATGCAAAAGGTACTAATAAGTTAAACGGGGATTCAGGTATCGTAATTTTTAAAGATACCACTTGACTTATCCACTAGTACAGCTGTTTAATCATCAGACAAAAATATGTTTAGGTTTCGGAGCCACTCGAAGACGATTAGGGATTATGCCAATTTACTGTCGACGTCGACTGACCATAACCGAGATGGATTTCGAATGTCATTGTTGTTGATTAAACTGGAAGCAGCGTGTGAAAGTTCCTGTTGGATGTTGATACGGTTGAGAATGTCATCCAAAACTACTGACTGAAGTGCTGATAGAGTTTGAAACTTCCTCCGAGCTTGAAGAAAAGGGTTGATTGATTTTGTTAAAAATTGAGTTACAGTTATTATTAATATTTGAGAGGTTCTGATTAATCTCAGAAACAATCAAGTCTAGTTTATTATTGACGGCCTCATTTACGATGGTTTCAAAATTATCAATAAATTTGGAAATCTGTGTAACATACATCGAGAGATGTTGTCAGTAGCACCAGCGAAATGATCAATATTAGAGCCGAGTGAACCACACGTGCTCTCCATATTGTGAATTAGGCTACTGTTTGCAATTAATTCACTTTTGATATTCTCCAAAGTAAGCAGTACGGTTTTGGGATATTATAATTATAATGTTTTTAAACACGTTCGGCACAAATTTTTATAAATGTGGACCCACCTTTAGAAGTTAAAAAAATTAACATAAAATTCTTTAAGCTGCACAAAGTGTTTCCTTTGCAACCGACACTGGTGAAGTAAGTCAATATTTTAATTTAAAAAATTAATAATTTTGGAAGTATTGCAAATCGTTTACTACTTAAAATCGCTTAAATAGCTAAAATTATTCTATAAGCAAATTTTAAAATGAACCTAAATAAATATATACGTTAAATAGAACCGTACCAATTTATTTTATTTCATCTGGGTTCGTATTGCTTTATAGACATAGACTAATATTGTAATTAATTGAAAAGTTACCTTTTCCATTTCCCTACATTAAAAATAAAAGGAAAATATCATAATCTGTCTTCATCTATATATAACTGCATCGATATTACTCCAATACCTCTCACCCAATGTAATTACAAATTTTAATTTACCTGATTTACCTATAATACCCCTGTCGATCAAAACATTAATTATTTCTTTCCATTTTGTAGTAAATTTTTTCATTCATTAAATTTTTTTTTCTAGAAATTTCTTTTTTCAAATATTTCAAAATGGCTTGGTTGACAATCAATCAATTGTCAAACGAGCAAACTGAAAGTATTTTAAGAAATCATACTTAATGGTTTAATCGCAAAAATAAAATAATAAAAAAAAATTTATTCGAACTTAGGCTTGATCACAATGATTAATGGTCTTCGCAATTTGTTAAAACGACGTCTACAAGCTGCAATTTGCTTTTCTATGCACGAAGTATAAACTACCGCACCTACTCTACGTAAAACGAAAATTGACCGCACTTTTACAAAAAAAAACTAGAAAAAATTATTCTACCTAATTAATATTTTTCCGTTTCACAATTAAATTTTAATTTCATTTTTAAAATTAGTTTGGTTTTCTTTTTCGTTAAAAATTTCCCCCCTCCAATTTCACTGTAATTTATTTGTCTTTATATGCCAATTGTTGTGTTGGTGTACACACATGTCAAATAACAATAAATCACATAATTAAAATTTAATTTCCTCTTCTGTATTGTTTTTAGATTTTGCGCTGAAATGAAATTATCGTGAAACAGCGCCGTAATGAACAGTCATCCATCCATCCTCTCAGTAAAATATCAAACGTGATAAGTTTTATGCGATAACCTGCTAACAAAATATTTTCTAATTATCACTAAAACCATTTTTGTTTTTTTTTTTTTTATTTCAACTACTTTGTAATATATTACTTTATAATGACTTGGTGTGTGTGTACGCATTTTCTAATGTGGATATATTTTTAATGGGGTTAAATATATGACACAATGTGTTATGTCTCGGTTTTAATGTAATTTTTTTTCGGCGCAAAGATACACTTTTTAAAAATAACTTTAAACCGGAAAAATGTAAAAGCAGACATTTATTTTACCTAATTTTGGAGACATTTAAATTTATTGGCGTTAGGCATCACCTACACCTTGAACTAGAATTTATTAAAATTAATGTAACAAATAAGATGACGAACAGTGAATCCGTATTGTAGGGGCTAGGACATTTAAGATTTTTAGTTTTTAGTGAGGTTATTGAAGCTAAATTTTCGAAAAACTGAAGTAAGTAACTGAAGTAATATCCAATTTCGATCTGATATCTGTAATGGAATAAAATTGGAACAAATGGAATTTAATTTAATTTAATTTAGGTTGTCACATTTTTAGTTCCAATGGACAACTCTTATGTGCTCTTAAAACATATTGGACTATAATTTTTCATTCTTTTACTGTCGATGGTGCCATGTACTATACGTTGTCATCTGCCATCTTTTACGTAGTAGCTGTACCATAGTTTGCATATGCGGGTTTCTAACTGTTATTATTCGTGCATTTCAATTGATTTTTATTTTGCGAGTCCAAAAGTACGATTTCATTGTGGTTCTATGCTTTATTCGACTTTATTAAATGTTGAAACTTCTGCTATTGTGTTACAACTTCACTTCATTAATTTCTAGCAGATCGTTATTCTGTCAAACTTTCCATTACCTTTGTGTATGACGTATAAAACTGCGCATTCATTTTCCAAAGTTGTCGATTGTGAGTAGTGTTGTGAAAATAAAGTATTATAATATAAAAGTGGCATATTCTTTTATTACAACAAGTGGATAAAACAGACAAATCTTCGGCGAAGATACAAATATGGGCAATAATACTGGAGAGGACACCAAGGAATTCAAGGAATCTGCTATCTCCAGTTATTAAAAATCAAAATAAAATTTTGGAACAGTTGGCGATAGCAACGACAACAAAACACGTACAGCCATTTTTTCTTTCGCGCATTGGAAATCTTCATGGGATACGTATTTGATGCGTTTTCAGTATTTTTTAGGCAAATGGCGTTGAGGACGATGCCAAAAAGGGTGTTTTTCTGTTGAACGCCGGATTTTATTTATTGGATATTTTAGACAAACTCTTCGATAGTCTGGTAAGTAAGACGTTTTCAGAACTTAGACTGTCCTAATGAGTGCCATCGGCAAGATATGTGTTTCACAAAACAGGTATGAATTTTACAAAATTTATTCGGAGTGAGTAACTGATTTGCATGGTATTGCAAAAAATTGTAAATTTGTGTGTGAAAAAAGTGGTTGTGCTCAATCATATGTAGATTTTTTATCCGCAACGTTATCGTAATTTTAACCCCTCACGAACAGGTGCGAAACATGTGTTTACAGAAAATAAATCCAACGTTTGAGAATGTACTCGAAATAGCAAAAGCACAAGATAACAACGGTACGGTGGATAAACAAGGCAAGGTGGATAAACATCATCCAAGAAAAGATCATCGTTCTCGTAAATCATTGAAGTCATGTCCGCAATGTGAAATTGATCACGATCGTCCAATGTTGTTAGTTATAGAGGCAAATTTTCGACCACGCGTTAAGTCCCGGAGCAGCTCGTACTCACCACAACGTAACCATCGCAAGTCTCAAACAACACATATGGTGAATGGAATTGATGCTTCAACAAATTTTCAAATCAACAGCGGTGCTATCAAGAAGGAAATGTGGATTGTAGTCCGAATTAATTTAGAACCGATACGAATTCAACTGGACATTGGGTAACAAGGCAATCAATTCTCCCGCATTTCAACCATCAAATACTCGATTTGAAGCATATTTGGATCAAAAGCTCGTCTGACCTGTCTGTGATCGTTGTAAACGCAAACGATGCTACGGATATTCTTAGCAAGAATTGGTTCCAAGTATTGGGTTTCCAGGTTGTCCATGACAACGAACAAATAGGGATGTATCTAGCAGCGTGAATACAATCTCCTCTCATGGAAACCTAGAAAGTCGAGTGCGTGAAATTTGTAATCGTCATCCGAAATTATTTGATTCGTCAACACTGGGTCATTGTACAACGTACAAAGCAGACATTAGTTTGCGAGAAAATGCAAAGCCCAAATTTTTCAAACCGCGAGTTTTATCGTTCGCCATAAGAATAGCGGTAAAAATGAATTCCAACGATTGGTTTCGCAAAACGTCCTAAAACCAATCCAAACTTCAGCATGGGCTACTCCTATCGAACCAGTTAGGAAACCGAATGGGGGAATACGAATTTGCGCCGATTATGAAGTGATGGTCAATCCATAAGTCGTTATGGATCGTCACCTAATTCCTCTAATCGAAGAGCTACTTTACAAGCTACAAGGGGGTCAATTTACAACTGATTTAGAATTCTGTGCAGTATATTTAGACGACCTCGTGATATCCCGAGCTAACAATGAAGAACATTTGATGAATGTTGAACAATTATTATCACGATTAGAATTCAACGGATTGAAACTAAAACTAAACAAATGCGAATTTGCGAAGCCTGATTTGGGTCATATTAGGAACAGAAACGGAATTCGCCCAACATCAAAGCAATAAATATCTACGACGACCGAGAAACGTCAAAGAGGTAGCTGCTCCGGTTAATCAACTGCGTAGACATGACGTGAAATTGTACTGGGACAGGGTAGACAGCCTCGCACTATACTGTTATCAATGAATCCGAATTTCCACCGAAGAGAACATTGCACCATATCGACTAAATACAACGTCGATGACAAAGTTTACGCTAAAGACTTTTCAACGAGTAGTTCACGAAAATGGAGAAAGGCGAGAGAACATCGTCAAATCGTTGGAAAGGAGAATGTACCTAGTTGGCACAAACTATGGTATTTGGAGACGACATCAAAACCAATTACAACCAAGAATTGCGTCATCAACCGATGACTATGAAAAATCGTCACATCGCTCCACAGAACAAACTCCTCATCAACCAATTTTGTTCAATAAGAATCGTACGTCAAATGTTGTACAAGAAGAATTACGAAAAGACGTACAAGCACTACAATCACCTGCAAGCGCGCAAAAACAAAATTCCCTGACATCGAGTAATGTTCTTCATAGTATTTTACGAAATCGGTCACCCGCGGCATCACCCGTGTCGTATGATAATGGCATCGATCGACTAGTTTTTATAGTTCAAATTTGTTTTATTTACGTTTAACTTTTTAATTTTATTTAATCATTTGGTCGAGCTGTCAAAAAATAATTAACGAAGGAGGAATTGTATAATTGTAATAACTACACTTATTCAATTTCTAGCAGTTTCGATCTTCTGTCAAACTTTTCAACGTATAAAAACTGCGTATGTAAAAAAAACTGCGCATTCATTTTCCAAAGTTGTCGCTTCTGAGTAGTGTATACTATACGGCCGATAAAAAGTCAATTTACTGGTTACTTTTTCAGTACTTCAATTAGTTTAATTTTACTAACTTCTAATCAGTAATTAGTTTAGCCCATTTAGTTAATTGAGTACACATCATAAATAATCGGTTTGCTTTTCTAAATGACGTGATTTAGCGGCCAAAAGAACGAAATTGTTGTGAAACCAGAAAATAATTTTGACAACTTGTTGTATTATAAATTTGAAATGACAGTTTCTCTCATATTGGAAAAATTATTTCTGTGGGGAGTTGCTCTTTTTGAGACGGGACTACAGTTGCCCGTATTGAAATTATTTCCACGGTAAGATGCCATTGTATTTTCTTGTAGTGGAAGAAATTAGCCGCAAAATAACTCCCTTAAGGATTTTGTGTCCATCAGCGATTGTGGTCGTTTTATTCAATAATTTGTTTTGATGTCCAACGGCGATTGTGGTTGGAGTTTTAAGTTTAACATTTGGATTCGGTGAAGTACAGTTAAATCAGACGATTATTCGGAAATCAAATCAGATGATCTTTGTGGCCATTACAAATCGCCGTTTTTGGAAATTAAACGATGTGGAATTTGTTGCCACAATAACTCCATTGATAAACATGTTGTATGGGCTGTTGTACCATCTTCCTGAAACCATGTATTGGTGTTCGGTGGTAATTGCGAAAATAAAAAAAATGTGGATCATTGCCCTAGCAATAATGTTCCTTATTTAATGTCAGGCTTGCACGTCGATCATTTACGAACAAAAATGGGCCGTAAATCTTTTCGGCGATAATGCCACACCAAACAGTAACACGAATTGGGTGCAAAAGGCCACTTTGGCGAAGATTTTTGGGATTTTCTGATCCCCAAAAACTGCTGTTTTGTTTGTTTACAAAACCGATCAAATGAAAATGTGTTTCGTCGGTTATCATTAAATTTGCAAAAATTTCATCATTCTAAATGAGATTTAAATTTGCTCTACCATATTCCAAACGCAATGTGAGATGCCCAAGATCTAGTTTTTAGACTAGTTATATTTTGTACAGCAAATCGTTTTACAAAATCCGCCAAAGGGTACTGTTAACAAGCTGCAACAAGATCGTTTTCGTTGAAGTCTCCGGGTTTTCTGCAACGGTCACATCATCAATATTTTTGACCGATCTGCCAATTCGAGGTCTGCACAAACGTCTAGAATCTCCAAATATTCCAAATTCAGCTAATTTATTCACAAGCAAACGAATGTTTGAACCCGTTGGATCAGTTCTTTCAACATAAAATCTAGTGTACGAATATTAACATCAATTTGTTGTTGAAATGAATACAATTGATAGTCAAGCTCGAAAGAATTTATTAAATACCTAACTTAATAATCCTACTGCTTATGAGCTCCCAAAATCCGCAAACAGAACATTTTTAGGTTACTCACTTTAGCAGGAATTTAAATAATTGTAGTTGAAGCAGGGGGCGGAGGCGACGGCTAAGTAAATGCTCCACCACTAAAAACAGGGGATATTTTGAATAAATTTTTACTGCAGAATTAGGAGCTATTTTTATGAGCTTTCAATTTAAGATTATTTCAATTTTTCAGTTCATCCTTAAAACCATAAACAAAGTTTCTCCATGGGGTTTTATCAACCACGAATTGTATACTTGTTGGATAAGCAACAAATTTTTTAAAATTTATTTTCGACCTCACGAAATTCAAAAATTCCACAAAAATTCCACAAAAATTTCAAAAATTTTATAATTCTATGTAAAATATGAAACATCGTTTTCTGGGCTCACGAAATACGTCCAGTTCGATTTTAGACATGCACCCTTTAGCTCGAATACCACAATACCAGGAATAATAAAGACGATAAGTGATTGCCATTTAATCCGCAGAACAAATTGTTGAGTGCATACCGATTTTCAGCAATTTAGATTAAATAATCTTATGAGATATTCTATCAAATGCCGTTTTGAAATCAAAGAACATCATGAACTATTTCTGTGAAAATAACAAATTCAGGAATTACTATCTTACCAAATTCATGAACCACACTATGGATTCGAACACTTTCGGTGTAGCTGTCAAAATTCATATTGGTCAGTAGTTATCAACTGCAGATCTGTTACCACCTTTCAGGAAAAAACCGACGTCCAAAAGTCTGTTTAGTAATAATAATGATAACGGAAAAAAGCTAAAGCTTATGCACATTCACGTAACATAATAGCAGGAACTTCGTCAATACCTGTGTTGCGGTTGGCTTTAATCTAGAAATGTAATTAAAAAATTGTGACTTGTAGCCCCGTCTTATTGAAACCAAAGATCATCTAAATCAATTTATCCAGTTTTGTTCATATAAGTCCAGTTAACAAGCCACGATATTGCTTACTATTTTCTGTTACAGCATTTTCACAATGATGACCACAACCCCCATAACCCACACCAAACAATAATTTTTTAGGATTAATTGGTTACTCGTGAATATCATGAGGATGTTCAGTCCCCCAAACGTGACATTTTTGTTAATTAACGTATCCGTTGAGGTGAGAATGAGCTTTATCTGAACCATGATTTTTGATGAAAAACGATCATTCTGTTCGAGCATCCAATCAACAAAACAAGCTTGTTAGCTCTTGTCAGTTGGCTTAACGACACGTTTAATTGTTGTGAACGCCTCAAGGATTCGCTTTTCACGAACATTTCCGCTTACTGCTGTTACTGTTTGACGAGTACGAACTGGACGATGGTGTTATATGCCCTACGTCCTGCAACTAGCATTCAGGGGCCGTATTCTTGAAATCCGTGGAAATCTCCCCAGTCGGAATACAATTTTCTTTGAAATTCTCTATATTATTCGAATTTTTCGTCGACTACTTGAATCATTTTTTAAAATTTGTTTTACTAATAGAGTAGAGGGATATCTACTAAGGGAACGATTTCGGATCGATTTACTTACCAATCGGAATTTTTCCCTTGATAAGGGGAAAAATTATGTTTCCTAATTTAGAAAAAGGAAAAACATTTAAAAAAATTATTAAAGTAGCCGAATTCGAATAATATAGAGAATTTCAAAGCAAATTGTATTCCTATTGGGGACAATTCCACCGATTTCAAGAATACGGCCCCAGGCTCCAAAATCATCACGTGATTTACGAAACGATTTTTTTTATAGAACGACCACGTTCATAATAAGTTTGGATAACAAAAACGTATTGCTTCGTTGTAAACGAACACATGACTTAAAATGGGATAGTTTTGATATTTCATTTGTTTAAAAATTTTCGGAGAAAAAATTTTCGAAAAAAAAAAAAAATTTCAAAAAATATTTTTTTGCGCTTAAAGCAACCAAAAGATGGAACACCTTTTACAATAAAAATATATTGAAATAATCCTGGGGTGGAATCATGAGAAACGACCGGAAATTTTTAACGGATTAAAAAATATTTTCTAACCTACTGGATTAAAAGTGTTGAAATTTCCCATAGTCGATGAAGGGTGATAGTTATAGAGGATAATAATTATACAATAGGTAATGATTTATCTATTAGGCGTTTTTTCGAATTCAATTTATAGCGGTAATGAATTTCCGTACAAAAATGTTTAATAATACTAGTGTTCAGTCCGACCAAGATGATAAAAAATATCATGATATTTTTTGTGACCCTAACTTCACTTCGTTCAATTTTGTGTCAAAACTCAGTGAACAACCAAAAATGATAAATTACTTTTAAATGTCAAATTTCTGTAAAGCTCTCTTTTGTCAACATTTTTCGTTAACAATTTTTTAGGCGAATATAGAAAATATAATTTTAAGTTGTTATTAATTTTTATTAAATTATACATTTATTTCTATATATATATATTATATATGTGTGTGTGTTTATTCTACAGTTTTAATGTTCATAATATTAAGTTATTTACTGTTTAATTAAATAGTACTATTTTGGATCGGGTTACACAGTGTTGCTGATACACATTTGTATGTTGATTCTCTCCCTTAAAATGTATGAATCAAGCGATTCTCACACGGACGATGAATTAGTTTTATTAATGCTGAATGAAGAGCATCAAAAAATTGAAAATTTTGCTAGTGTTTTTGAAAATTACACTGAAGAACAGTTTAGACGTCACTTTAGATTGTCCAGAAATACTCTACAAATAATTGTTGGTAAGCAAACAGATCCAAATTAAAGTTGTTCGCGTTTGACTGTCGAATATTAATTTCAGATAGTTACACAAATCACTGTAATGTAAAAAACCAACAATTTAATAATTTGTCTCCGAAAACATATGTTTATATGTTTATCTGGTATTTGGCAAATACTGAAACATTTCGTTAAATAGGGGATCGGTTTGGGATTATTATGCAATCACAAAGCTCGCCTTATTCATTGCTAATGAATCCAAAAAATATGTGAAGTGTCCATCCCTCGAGGAACAAAAACATTTTTCAGAAGGCTTCAAAAAATTGTCAAAAATTAATAACGTTATTGGAGCAATATACTGCAGTCATATTGAAATACCAAGACCTAAACACCACCAGGGGGATTATTTCAACCGAAAAAAGTACTCTAGCTTACAAATGCAAGCAACAGTGAACTATCGTAAAAGATTTACGAGCGTGTTTGTGGGGGAACCTGGTTCAATACATGATGCTCGAGTATTGCGTCGTTCAACTTTGTTTAAAAAAATAAATGAAATGCAAAATGAATTGATTCCTTCTAGAGGATTTTTACTTAGGGATCTTGCCTATCCTAAAACTTTTATGTGGTTGGTTCCACCTTAGAAAATTAATGAAGGATTAAGTGAACGAGAAAACAGTTCAACAAGATGCATTCTTCGACTAGAATCATCATTGAACAAGCATTTGGTCTTTTAAAATCCAGATTTCGGCGTATAAAGAAGTTTGTATATATAAATAAAAGGCTCATTGTTTCACTAACATTAAGTGCTTGTGGGTTACAAAATTTGTGCATTGACCGAGATGATGAATGAGAACAAACGGACCTGGCACACGATGACATTCCAACAGGTGTTAGAATTCCTCTAATTGAAGTGAATAACGAATCAACCAGACCAATTATTAAATTTATTAATTCAGCAGAATGTAATAAAAACAAATTAATGTAAATTTAATAAATAAAAACGATAATCATAAATTATATTTCAGTCTATTTCAAAAATTCAGTCTATTTCATTATTACTATATACATATTATGAAGTATTTGTAAAAAAAATATATAAAAGATTTATTTATTTCGGCGCACTAAGTCATTGATAGCATTTGCCACATTATTCAATGCTGCGCGTATGCCATTAAAGGAAGTAGTTATACCGACCAACTTCTCCATAAGCTCTTTATGGTTTTTCCAAAGGAAGTAGTTATACCGACCAACTTCTCCATAAGCTCTTTATGGTTTTTCCCTTTAATTTTGCTTTCAGCCCTTCTGTATTCTAATAGACGGTCGATGTTTGTGCGACGGTATCGTCGGATCGACAGTCTGTTATTACTGGGTTCTACTCTAGGGGAGCCGAAAAAGCCAGCCATTGGAGTGGCCAGCTCCGGTTCCAAATTATTTGGATTATAAGCCCACGGTATGGGGCTACAATTTTCTGGTGTTCAGCCGTCCTCTTCAGTTTTGTCGTTTAACCATTCTATTGTATAAGCCGGTTCTTCCTCGAAACCAAGCCTAACAGCATCATTTCCCGACTGTGCCGGCCTGTCTCCAAAAATCGCATCCAGCTTATTCAAATGTAGAATGCGGCTCGCCATTAGTCCGCATTCTATCTTTAGCGGTCTTATACAGCTTGACTAAATTTTGCCATTTGGATAATAGGAAAAACCTAAAATATACATTTGTTTTATTAATTATACTTTTAAAATTATTTTATAGAATATATATATATATATATATATATATATATATATATATATATATATATATATATATATATATATATATATATGTATATATGTATATATATATATATATATATATATATATATATATATATATATATATATACATATATACATATATATATATATAAATATATATATATATATATATATATATATATATATATATATATATATATACTATATCTTAAATTTAATACTCACAAAACTCTTCACCGACAAATATTCCTGACGCTTTCCTAAAGGAGCATTAACAAGAAGTTGGTACTCCTCATACCCTCCGGTCAATACCTCGGTAGCATATCTCGACCACATTTTCTAATTTATTTGAATCCCGCAAAATTATTTAAAATTACTATTCTCCAATCACGCACACATAAGAGAACAAAAAAATAACGTACACTATTTTGACAGTGACCGAAAAAAATCTTGGTTTTTTTTGTAATAAATGAGTGCGTTTTATGGCAAACCATGATAAAAATTATCATGATATTTTTTTATCATTTTGGTCGAACTGCACACGCTGTATGAATAGTCGCCGGGAATAATTATGCTGTGAGTTTTTGTTTATTTGAGTTTTCTTATAAAATATTCATGCCAACTTGGATCATTTTTCGAAATATTTTTTAGTTGTTCACATAAATAATACAAATGATTTTTCCAAATGATGCGGGCCAATAGTCAGGTAAATCGTTTATTATGGTAAAAGTCGGATTTAGAACAGATTTTTCGATCAGTTTGCCATAGAGTTTTTGATAATAACTTTGACAAATTTTAGCCAATTTGTATCATATTTGGTCCTACTGATTTTAATAATACTACCTGTAATTTTGGATATAAATATAATAATAAATATATGTATATCACCGAAACCTTTTCGGTACCTTCCGACCAAAAGTTCGCTTATTTTTCGCAGTTTTTGTAATAATTTGGATAAATTTTACCCGATTTATATCACAGTCCAGGTAAGTTTAGTACTACTACTACTAATTCTGGAATTAACATAACTCAACTAAAGCTTTCGTGTACCTCCTAGGCACAAGTTTGTCCATTTTTCGGGTTTTTCGTAATAACTTGGACAATATACCAGGTGATTTTAATAATAATAACTATACCTGTAATTATGAATATAATTGACATAAATCACCGAAAGCTTTCGGGTACCTCTCGGACAAAAGTTCGTTCAATTTTCGGGTTTTTCATAATAAATCGTTTTTTTAACCAGTTTGTATCATATTTGGTCCACTAGAAATTAATAATACTAGATACTACCTAATATTACGTTTATACTTATTATAAGTCACCGAACGCTTTCGGTTATCTCCGGAACAAAAGTTCGTTAAAGCTTCGAGCTTTTATTAATAAAAATTGTGGCGGATTTGTTTCATATTTATCCAGGTCAGTTTATTAATACAACCATTAATTATGCATATAATTAACATGAATCAAGAGGAGCTTTTGAGCACCCTCAGAAAACACTTTTGAGAATATCACTATTGTTGAATGGAATCGAGTCTTACTTATATGGTGGCATGGTTCTGCGCAAACTTCATGTCTGTTTACACTCCAGCCCAGTCGACTTTTAAAAAAATAAATTTGCACCAATACCGGTTCAGATAAGTTTTCCAAAATTTAAGCGGAAATGACGATTTTTGATAAAAAAAAGTGTTTTTCAACGAAAATTCGGGCTATGTACAGCCCAGATGGGATTATTGATAGACATAATCTTTATAATTTAGCTTTTTGCTCAAATTGCGAGATCCCAGTGATTTTAGGTCGAAATCGGTCCACCAAAAGTGGCAGCTTCCAGGGGTAATTGAGCCAGAAGAAAAGTTTTTCGTTTTTGACAAGTATATCATTTATCAGGTACACGACTAAAAACTTAAAGATTTCAAATTAATTTTGTAATAATACCGGTCCAGATCAGTTTTCAAAAATTTTAGCGGAAATGACGATTTTTGACAAAGAAATGTTTTCCGGGGAAAAATTGGTCTCTGTATAGATCCCAGTGGATTTTAACCGACATCCATCATAAGTGGCAGCTTTCATAGAAACTTTTCCGTTTTTTTGCACATATTTTGAAAAGTATAACGTTTAAAAGCAAAAATATTGTAAATCTAATTTCAAACAAAATTATAGTTCAGATTATATTTAAAATTTAACCGGAAATGGCGAGTTTTGATAAAAAAACAACATTTCACCAAAATTCGGTATCTCAACAGTGGAGCGCAATGACTATAAAACTTCAAACTTAGCCTTTCCCGTTAATTGGGAAACCTTTGCAAAATTTGTGGAGCTTCCTTCGGCGATTTTGAATTTTTGCAATGGTTTGATATTCACAAAAAACCTAAATAAAATTTTTCTAAATTTGAATAAATTTAAAGATTAAAGATTCAAATACATTTAAATTTTGAACCATAAAGGTTGATTTTCTGAAATTTGAGCAGGGATTATGTTTTTCTGATTATACAACGTAGTTTTACCGAAAGTCCGATAAGTTTAATTTACTGCTTTAGAAATCAAGTTGTCGATGTAGATGTTTGACATATATCGGTCCATGACTCCTAACTTTCGACATTACACTGCATGGCTACTGCAATTTGGCTCATCGTTTCACCACCGCTACATCTACTTCGCTCATATGCAATTTTTCCTGGAAATCCGACTCAATGGTATATAATCAAGTCGAACTTAAATATCTCATAAAACTTCCCAACTGCTTCTGTAGGATCATTGATATTGGTAATCGGGATTCCGCGGAAATTAAAATGTTTCGATATTTGTTTGCTTCAATTTATTTCGCTTTCAGTAGGTGTTCGTTTTTATCATTTCATTCTCTAAGTATTCCAAGATTTCGGGATAATTGGATATTTGGGTTTCTTGTTAATTTATAATATAGTTAGCTAGTTTTAGTTAAATGGATAGTAATATAAAATTATAAATTTTACTTTCACCAATAAAATTTGTGATGTCCCAAATCGTTAACATTTTTACAAAAATTGCTTTCCTGGGAAAATTACAAGACAATTTTGAAGATTGTGGTGATTTTTGAAAATATAGTATTCTTTGTGTTAAACACTTTATTTAAACACGTATTACCAAAATCAATTAGAACTTATGGTATATAAACTAAATAGATAATATGGACTTTTTTCAATTTTCTCTTTGCAGTGTTTAAATCATCTCCAGGATCAAATATTTATGGAGTAAATGGTAAGTGTATATATATAAATAAATGTATATCAATTCCTAAGTAGTCTATCTATTTAAAATTCAAGTAGAGTAACTAATAACGATTTATTCGATCACCATTCGATGTTAGAAATCAAAATGTAAATGCATGTTTCCTCTTTCTTCCTAAACCAGATATGTATACAAAATAGTCTATATATGTACATGGTTTATGCTCCAAAAACTGTATACATAAACATAATATACTAAGGCTATGTATGGCATAACATGTATATCGTAATGAATAATTCATCGTCTGTAGTATTATATAAATATGTACTCTCGTACATATAAAGAGTATACTGGAAAATGTGGAAAATAGAAAAAAATGGAAAATTAGAGAACTAAAGTAGATTTATAAACTTTAAGATAAAATTTAATTATATCATTTTTTGTTTCTTCTCCTCCATAAACAAAAGTTCGAATGTTTTTCTTTTTTCCTCGAGATAATTTCCTCTTTGCTTTTATAGTTGTTGTTTTATAGTTTATACATAATTTCAAAGAATTTTTTTTTTTATTTGTAACTATTATAACACAAAACACGGGGTTGTTCATATAACGACAGCCTCTTTTATATACTTATGACGTACTAAATCAATATAAATCACTTCTCATTTATCAATCAATCAGATAATGAAATATTTTATGTGCTCCATTTTACTGGTAGCCACTTCAAATAATACACTCGTCGTCTATATACAGAATAAATCACCCTGTACAAAAAAAAATCGCCTGGAAATGGCATCGCCAACAAAAAAGCACAGAGCGAGAATTATGAAAAATATGAAAAGCATGAGATAGTAAATTTTATCGACCAAAAATAGAAGATGAAAACTACAAAAAAAAAGTGTTTATCATGTGATTTATGATTGTATTATAAAAATGAAAATTGAGGGACATTTTTGATTGGAGTTTTTATTTTTATTATATTATCAATATTATTTATTTATTACAACATGCATGAACCATAATTTGGAACGGTCAAAGATTTATTAAAATTACTTTTGAATTGTATAAAGCCATAGAGAAGTTTGGTTTCGTGGGCCGTTAAAAATATATAGCCCAGCAACATAAATTCATAGATTTTGATGATATATCGAAAAGATTACAAAACATTAAATTTATATTAAACACATACATTCATACATAGTTAATACGTGGAAATTTTGAAAATATTTGCCGAAATTGAATCGATTTGTCATGATGATATTACTCAATTAAGGTTTTTTTTTGTGTGTGTGTGTGTGTTCGATTTATAGAAAGGGAAATATTATTATTTTCGTAAATAAGATGATAAATGTTTGCTAGTTATAGGTCGACGATAGTAAAAAAAAAAATATTTTTTTAGGACTTTATTTGATATATTATTAAAAAATTGCCTCGTGCGTATCCACTTAAAGCACAAACAACATATATGTCGTTTAGTTAGAGATCCGATTTAATGATAGCGAAAAATAATACTCACAAGATATTGTTGCAGCAAAATATTGATGATGTGATTTTATAAATATATAGCTTGCAGATTTATTGAATATTTGATACGGTTGTTTAGTATTTACTACCCATCCGCGAAATATAATGCGTACATACAAATAAATCTGTGTCTACTCGTATGTTGCATCCCACACAGGGATTGTGTGATAGAGAACTAAACAAAATCAGTAAGAAAATTAGTTGGAAATCTGCTTTTTGGATTGATATGCGTTGATTCTCTTACCGCTGCAATTAGATCTGTTTATAAGCTTTGTGGTAACTTTGTTGATAAATAGAAGATAACGTTGTGCCACTGTTGTGCTGTATTGTCTACATTGTGTGATTAAATATTGTAGTATTTTGAAATCCCGGAATTCAAAATCCCGATTTCAAAATCACGAAAAATAAAATTCTGGAAATTAAAATCCCGAGAATAAAACTCCCGGATTATAACAAAATACCGAATTTTATGATATCAATTTAAAGAACGAACAAACTTAGATTTTAAATATGTAGTTAATCATAACACTTGAACCGCGAGAGCCCTATATTTTCATACTTCCGGTTTTGCAATTAAAATTCGTAACAAATTATGGTGAAAGTTGGTTTGCATGATGGAACTGTTGTTCCAGGGTGCTTAAATTCAATTTGTAAGTCTAATTAATGTAGGTTGTAAGGCTACTTTCTACTTAGATTTTTGTTGATTGATGAAAGCTTAACAAATTTAAGAAGAGCATTCACATTCAATTTTATTGCACAATTAAAATTGAAGTAAAATAATTACGTTATTTTTTAACACCGCCGATAAAATTAACTGCACAATCATTTTTTTGTTGAAGCAGAATAATTTATTTTAACTGGTATTTAATACCGATCTCTGGCAAACTTCTATATAATGATTGCGTACCAATCAATAGTCGAGTAATTCGTTTACTACGGTAAAAATCGATTTTAGTTCAGTTTTTTCGATCAGTTTACCAAAATTGACTTTTACCCGACTATTGGTACGCAGCCTCACACATTTAATTATTTCTGCAATACACTCAATTATGTTTCAAATTTTTGGGAAATCTCCGTTCAATATATTAACTGCACAAACCGAAAAAATACACATTATATTGCGCAATATTGACGTCACTTAAGTACTTATATTGTGCAGTAAAATTAAACGTGAATGCCCACCTGGACGACTGGTGTGGAAATGCTAAGCTTCATATAAATAAGAACGACTTACTCACTTTATGTTTTTATCAAATCTGGATACGAACCAAGTCGATTAAAAAAATTAATAAAATATCTTTAAAAATCCCTAATTAGATTGTAGTAGGCCTTTGACTTAACTGGGTGTACCAAAAACAAAACAAAATAAAACAATTTCTTGGTAGATATGATTCACAATAATACCAAAATAAATCAAGCAGCGTTTGCTTTCTCCAATTTCTTCCCAAACAATTTTTTTGTTATGTTGATATTTTTATCTATAAAATGTGTGCTTGGTTCCTGTCCTGATTTTTTTAGTAAATATTCGTACTATACAAGGGTCGATCAATAAATACCCTTGTTCGGACACAGGTGGCGTTGCTGAGGGAAGTTGATATTACCATCGTGTGTACTGTCATTTGTCAAACAACACCATACTAAATTCCAGTTCTGTTCACAGGTTAGTTTTTATTTAGCAGCCAGTTGTATCACAACTGTGTTGTGCTTCTCAATAAAATGGAAAAAGACCAATATCGATCCGTAATTCGCTTTTTATTTTTTAATAGAAAACCATGAGAAGGAATAAAAGCTGGATTGCTGTCTTTAGAGACCTTTCACCATGACAACCGTGAGATATTGGTTCAACGAATTTAAACGTGATCGTACATTTGTTTTTGATGATGGGCGGTCAGGCCGCCCGGTGGACTTTGTTACTGGGCCCAGTATTAAGGAACGCGCTATTTGATGGAGTGATCCGACTCGATCTGCTCGAGAGCGCATAATACATGTAGTTTGACTGAAGTGGTAATAATGGCGAGAAAACGAGTTATCACGAATCTAAAATGCCCATGAATAATGTAATCTATGACCTAGATCGAATATCTTGGAGGCTAACGAATTAGCGACGTAGGTTTCAGACACGTAACAGAAAGAATATGACATAGACAAAGAGAGTTATAAGAGAAGTTATTAAAAACTTTAGGTATTCCACTGACTAATTAAATTATTAAATAGAAACTTCCTTTAACCTTTATGTGGTTGGACAATTTTTATCAACTACAATTTTTCATATCCAGGGCACCTAAGATACATTTGTACCTCCATAAGATTTATATCGAAAATTTACTAATTTTTTTTTTTTTTTTTTGTTAAAATTGAAGGCTTTCAGCTCTGCCCACATGTTGTTTTTACTAATCGGTATCACAATATTGTGTTACCATATAATGATGGCAACCTGAATGAAACTAATCATCAGCATTTCTAAAATTTGTAATAATATTTCAATTACCAGTAAAAATACTGATGGCTAAATGTATCATAAAAATTTTATGATTGTAAAAATGACATTTATACGTTGATTTTACCCAACTAAATAAATCAACTGATTCCTTAACTTTTTTTGGGCTACCTTATTATTGGAGTTTACAATTTACAATTTAGTTCGCAGTTTTTGGGAGTCAATGAAACATATAACATATTTGGGGATTGTTCAGTCGTTCTTCTCGAGATTTATTTATGTTTAAGCCATCTACCATTGCTGTCCAGCTGCTGTCCAAAAATTTAATGATCAGACAACTGTTATAATGCCATGTTTTTCCTTTCGAAGAAACAAGTTATAACTTATAGGATTTAGATATCCTGTATGTCCTATGGTATCGCAAGTTTCACTCAATCGAAACACAGAGCACCCTGGGACTTCTAGCTGGTGCTCAACCGGACTGCACTTAACCCTTTCATTCGGACTTTGTCTAGAGGGGCCGGAAAAATATTTTGGTATCTAAATTACGATTTATACACCTTAAATAAGTCATCTGGCTAGAAAAATGATTAAAAAATGTATGGGTGATGTATTTAGAGAATGTACATTCCGAACTGGCGGTTGTTACTATCCCAATCGGAGCTCATATAAAAACTAAAGAAAACTGATGGATTTGAGGCAGAAAAATGTATTTATTTTATAAATTTATGTCTTCACGTACATTTGTATTTATAAATAAAAAATAAAATTAAAATAAATAAATCACAATGAAAATCAATTCAATGGAATCTAATTCTTGCGATGAAATTCAGCGAAACAATTTCTGTCTTTATTGAGGCATTTATCGCATATAATGTGGGAACGTCCTTTGCAATTCTTTTTTTTGCATCGACTGGCTTCTTTTTTTTTCGATCGTGTTTTGGCATGTGGTCGAACCTATTCAGCTGAATTTCTCTAAGAGGCTTATTCTCAAAGTTTCGCTTTGTTGGCGGCATTGTATCAGACGAGCTTTCTGACTCCACGTCCTCTGGATTTAAAGGATGACTGCGCTTTTTAGCATCCGTCTTAGCTTGTACAAGGGATTGATTCGAAAATGTAATAAATGTAAACGATTTTTTTTTGTTTTTAGTGCAGTGCTGCTTGTACTCTAGCCAACATGAAATAACTGCAAAATCTGTAAAGTGCCTAAACAATCGAAGGTGGAAACTTCCACCTTTTGGAAATAATGAATGTTCTTTAGTAACTAATTAGTTGATCTAAGAAGTCAACTCCACCCATTCCCGTATTATATGACTTAATAATCTCTGGCCGTTTTAGATATACTATACGTATGTTTTTGACTGTTTGTCCCATCTTTTGGCTTCATCCTCAGTACCAATTCCCACAAAGTTTGATGCAACATGAATTGGTTTCGTAACCGACCATTTCACAACCGTTATTTTGCCATCAGCACTCGTTACACTGTTCGAGTAGCCTCGTTTTTTTTTTCTTAAATTCGGTATCTGGAATTAATGGTGGATTAGCAAATCTATTAACTCTAACGGTGCCTGCAGCGTTGATTTCTTTATGTTTTAGAACCTCTAATAATTGGTAAGAAATTAAAAAAATTATCGAAATAAAGACAATGCGGTCTGATTTCTTAAGACGATTGGTCAAATGCAATACTGTAGCAGATCAGAATCGAAATGTATTAATATAATTTTTTGGTACACCTGACTCAGTTCCTTGGTACAGGAAAAACTTGTATGGCATTTTTGATTTACCACAAAGTATGTAGACTTTAATACCCCAAGGATTTGGCTTTCCTTTTATATATTGTTTGATAGAGAGCCTACCTTTAAAATGAATAACTGGCTCATCATATACGCATCAGTATTTAGGTATCAGGTTCATTTATTTCTAACGATAATAAATACGTTCAGATAGAATCAATGAAAAGACGAACTTTATAAAACCTGAAGCTGAAATAATCGGTCGCATGTCATAGTACCTCTAAATAGTTCAATCCCAAGAGCTTTATCAAAATACAGCCGGATTCTTGGAAGTTTGAAACACCCCGTTGCTATTTGTAGCCCAACTAACTGTTTTATTTCGGATGTGTTGGTGTGTTTGTAGTTGCTTATCATTTTCTGTACTGCGTACAAGTTAGAGAAAAGAGCGTTAGTGAATTTTGTCCGGCAAATATTTTTTAAAATATTCCATGGAATATCATGTGACTCGACACTTGGAAGAAATTCCGAAATTTGTGTATGAAATTGTAACCGACTCCATTTGGTATTTTCTTTTTTCGTGTACTGAACGCTTTCCATGTTAATAATTATTTCAAAGTGAACCTTTTCATCAATCAATATCAATTAGTGTTTGGTCTGTTCTATATTTACGATTCATGTTCCTAAAGAAATTAACCAAATATAAATAGCCATCAAAGCGGAAGGTACATATGTTAATACATATGTACTTACATGTATTAAATCATGTACATTACCTTTTGTACGGATTGTACATTTTTATGTACATCAAATTTCTTACCTCTTTACATAAAATGTTATTTGTAAAATCACAAAAAATCAATTACCATACCAATATTTACACCTTTATGATGAATTTAAGACAACAATTTAGAATTTTAAACCAATTTTAACTATCCTAAGTTAAGTTTCAAAATACGAATACGAAGTGAAAATTTCACTTGAACTCTCGTTCATAAATCACTCGTATTTGAACAAACGGTATTAAATATAACAACAAACGAATGGAAAAACGAAAACGAAACTAACCAGCGCTTGCGCGAATACGCCAATTTTAATTCTAATACATTTGTTTGCAAGTTGTTGGTGATAGAAAATCTATGTACATTATTATGTACGTTTCGAGCCAAAGGGTTAAGACACAAGGCCTACATGATAATTGTCGGTTAATTTTTTCTGTTTAGTACACGATGTGAAAATATTGTTGATCTACAGACAATTGCATATACTGCTTTGAACTAACCGAAATTATTAAAAGAGCCTTTGTCATTTTCATTGCACATTAACGTCGAAAATATAATTGTTCATAAAAATTCATTCACAAAAACGCTAAATTAGATAGATTTTAATGCCGCTAGATAGATTTTAATGGGTGAAGTGAATAAAAAAAGTATTTACTTCAAAGTTTTCACTTTTAAGTAAAAGTAAATGACCAGATTTGTGTGAATAATATTTTACTTTTACTTTAAAGTATCAACTGGAAAATATTCAAAGTACATATTTACTTTTTAGACATTTCAATACTTAAACTTGTCCTAGTATTTACTTTGAAGAAATTTAATTTCAAAAATATTGTGATTGAAGTGACATACCAGTACTACATATTTTTTTATTATTATTATTATTACAAATATAGTGATAATTTGCATATATAAAAATAATTGCTTATGTATAAAAATGGATAGATTCGAAGTGGATTTTAAAAAAGAGAAATGCGTCCTAAAAAACAATTAAATTCTGCTAAGTAAATTACAACTTCCGAACACAAAAAGGCAAAGGAAGAGGCAATGGTGAAAATGATCGATGATTCAAAATCTCAACGTGCGTGTAATCGAGGGCCCCAATAACGATCGTAACCCGTATCACTCAAGCAGCGTAAAAATATTTCCATTTTTTATTTTTTGTTTATTTTACTCCCTCGCGTTTCATTTGGTAAACCGATACTAATTTTCTAATATACCTATTTTCTGTCTAAACCAGCGGTTCTCAAATTTTTTGAGCTGCGGAGCCCTCCAAAGACTAAATAATTTACAAGCAACCCGCTCAAATCTTTGTATAATTTTCAAGCTTTTCATTCTGCTCATCTGGAAAATACTGTTTAACTGAGTTAAGAATATCATCTAAATGTTGACGAATTTTATCACACAACATAAAATAGTCACTTTCTTCAATGTCCCCATTAATTTCATCGAAAAATTCTTTAAGTGTTGGGAAGCTATCTAGTTCACGAGCGCGAATGCAAATGATCCAAAACTCCAAGTTTTTGTTAAAGGCTTGAATCTTATCATTGGCTATGAACACTGTTACATGTTTTCCGTGAAGTGACAAATTCACTTTGTTTAGCTTTGAAATTATATCGGCGAGGTATCCAAGTCGAAACAACCACTGTTAGCCTTTCTTGTAAATCCATTCTGTTTACCATGAAAAAGTGCCCAATTCGGAATGGAGCTCGAATAGTCGACAAGAACTTTCCCTCGTGACAACAATCGTACTTCTGCCCATATCTTCGCAAAGAATCTTAAAAAGCTGTGTTTATAATAGTCTCGATTGATGAAAATTAAGATCTTTACAGACTCATCAAGGACATGTTTTAAAGAAATTGATATTTTAATAAATAATGCAAGTGCTTGGAGGTTTCGAATGCAATGGCTGCTGGTGCAGTTTGTTGCTAATTTCTTGATTTTAGCAACAGCGCCAGCGGTTTCTCCTACCTTTGCCTCTGCACCATCCGTGCAGATATCAACACAGTTTTTCCAATCTAAACCATTAGTCTTAAAAAATCTTTCACGACATTAGATATTTCGCCACCAGTTGTATTATTTGGCCATGGTTCACACAAAAAAAGATCCTCTTGAAGCAAATTAATATGCTGATATCCGACAAAAAGAAGCAAGATTGCAAGTCCAGCTGTGCTCTCGTCCATTTGCAGAGAAAACTTAAAATTTTTCAGGCGAAATATCAATTGAGACTTCACGTTAGCTGCTAAATCTTTAATTCGACAAGCTACCGTGTCAGTGGATAGCGTCACATTAGTGATTTCTTTTGCCGCCTGTTCATCGAACCTACAGTTAGCTATATCGACTGCACAAGGCTTGACCAATGTCTTAGCTATTGTATGAGCTTCTCATTCCAGTTGTTACCATCTGATCCCGTTTGAGTTGAATCATGCCCTTTGGTTTGTCCAGTTTTGCTCACCGGATGATGACGTCGACGAGAATGAATTTATCCCAAGTTCAATATGATATTAATATGCAGCCCCTCGTTAAACTTCACAGCCAATTTGTACCACAGCATAACTTAATTTTTTTTGTTTTACACCTCCCATTCGTTAAATCACTTACGCAGACGTTTTGTAAATGAATAGAAATACGATATTCGTTTCAAAAGTTCATTTTCCATAACCGTGGAAATAAGAAGGTGGTTTGAAATAATCGACACGCATAATTTTCATGAAACATTATGATTACAATTTTATTAATAAATTCAATTTTTTTTTGTTTTGTTGATAATATTATACAATAACAAGCTTATGTACAGACTTTATAGTTTCTTTATCATTATTTCGAGGGAGATTTTTATAATTTTTAGTTTTGTATCATAATGTATAGGTAGAATTTTATCATTTATTTTTTTTATTACAATTTATCGGTAGAACTTTATAATTTTTAATATAACCAATCACAAGTTATTTTATATTAACATTTCAATACATTTAATTATTATCACTTGATTATACAGTTTATTTTTGAATCATAAGGTTCTTCACTAAGATGTTTATATAATCTTGTTAACCTTTGAAATATGCATTACACTATACTATGCTAAGTATTTTAGTTAAGTTTTAGTTTTTCAATTTAACTTTTTTTTAATATTAAAAAAACTTTTTAAAGGGTACAACCACTCTTCTCGAATTCTCGAAACTTAATAATCTACAACCAAAAAAAAATATTATTCGATCACTCATCTCAAGCTAAAAAAACACCGTTTAGTTTTATGATCATATTTTTCTCATCTCCAAAAAAAAACTTAACACGCGGGTACAAAAATATGAATTTCCGTTGCATCATTTCAAGTTCATTATTAATAAAAATATGAAATTTTAAAATCAGGTGTAATCAACTGGCTACACAGTGTAATACGATAACTATCGATATAGCATGCTTCAGTGACCTTCTCATTTCTATAGTTTTGAAAGTGGAAACAATCAGGTTTGTGGCTGTCATATGTCATAGTATGAGAATTTGCTTTTCCTTTTTCTTTAAATTAATTCTAACTCTTAATAAATTACTCATTTTTACCATTAAAAGTTGCTATCTACTTTACTTGTATTTTTCAAGTGTTGAAATGTTATGTAAAAGTAGAAGGTAGTCTTTATTCACATAATTTTAAGTAAATGATGGGAAATTTTTAGTCAAATTAGTAAGTACTTGCTTTAAACTTTGCTAGTAAGTTTTATTCACTAACTCGGTAGTATTTACTTGAAAAAAGTATTTACTTTTTTTTATTCACTTCACCCAATGCCTAAAGCTAAGCATGCTAAGCATTCAATTTCATTGAAATTTATTTACATATAATGATAGCAGTTGACAGCCTAAAATTGTGTTAATGCACTCCCGCTAAAAGCAAGCCGAATTTTTCTATTATTTTGTTGTGCGCAATTATCACTCACGAGATTTAATTTTTATATTTTACTATAAAGTGAGAATATCGTATAATAGAGTAAATAGCTGGCGAAGAGAAAACTCTCCAAACTATTACTAACTAAAAAAGAAAAGAAAAAAGATTATCACACAAAGAAAAAACGATATTCTCACTTTATATTAAAATTAAAACAAAAAAAAATGAAACAAGCCGAATTTATCGATCGAAAATAAAATTAAAATTCAAACAAATGTTTAGACAGAAAATTTAAAAACATGATTGTTTCCCTCACCATAGATGAACATTACATGGAAGGAGCAGAAAGCCTCTTGCTCGCATCTCGTGCTCAAAATGTTATTTTCACACGAATGATTTCAATTTTCATTCTCGTGCGAAAAATAATGATTTTGATGCCCTAGACACGAAAATAAGTATTATATTTAAGCAAATATTTATCAAATTCAATAATTTCCCATATTTGGCATATAGAAACAAATGTATCTTTTTTACCTAAGTGCAGATAACTCTGTCTATCTCATAGTTCCAAGGGACCGAAAAAAAATTCGAGATATAACGAATTTCGATTTAGTAAGAGGATGCATTTTGAGATATTAGGATAATTTTAGTACCAAAAAAATTTGAAGAGAAGACATTTTGAGGTAGCTCTGAAACTGTCATTATATTTGTAACTTACTGATGCGAAGACGGACTTCGATTAGTTCTGAAGAAGTTATTTTATGCCATCCGACAAGTATAGTTGCTGACTTTGTGCTAATCAAGAATTGGCCCAATTTCATTGAACAACAAAACCCGTTAAATCAACGAGTTTCTGGCATAAAGTGTTCTAGAAACATTTATTGGTTTCTAGAACACTTTATGTCATAAAATTGTTCAACGAAAATGAACCATAAATTCAGACACTATATTTTTCGGATACAATGAACATGCCTGACAGGAATGCTATCTGAATTGTTTATTCTTCGAATTTAGAACATTTTATTTCTATTGCTTAATTTGTTATTCAACACAAGTATTAATGAACTGTATAACTCTATTTTGTTTGTTTAACATAGTATCTTTTAGGGGCAAGTTTGTTTTTCCCAATTTATGAATGAAAATTGTATATCTATGATAAGTACCAATTTCGACAGTTGTGGAAAGTTTTACAATTAGGCTTAAACTCTTGAACTACCACTAATTTTTTCCCGTGAGCACTAATTAACACAAATTGGGCTTAATCAAAAGGTTCCCTGCTGCAGTTACCCACAGCGAAGAATAAATGAAAATATTTTATATGAAACTAGCTGTATCCTATACCCGCTTTGTCGGTCGTATGATTTTAGATGAAATATTCTTTTTATTTTATGTATTTTATTAAATTAAAATGAAATTAAAAATATTTTAATTAAATAAAAATTGATTTTCTTGTGTTTTCCAATGTTCTTTGGTATATAACAGTTTGCGTTGTTCCTTCAGGTCCGAAAAAAATTTAATTTTTGAACGTTTCTCCATAAATTACATGATTTTGAACACTAAGAATTAAATTTACATGGACTCTCCACCTGCTATTGCTATCTAGTTATGCCAGAAAATTTCGATCAAACAGCAAGTGGAGACTCGCAATAATATTTATATGCTATCTCTATGCTATGAATACATGCTATTTCGGCAGAACTAGATAGCATGTTTATAGCATGCATATTTTGGCGTTTTTTCTATTTCAATATGGCGTCTACTGACATTTTAAGTATTTATTCAAATGACTAGTAGTCTAGACTATCGACAAAAGAATGATTTCTAAACGTCAAACTATAGTAAGTTTACCACACCAGTGGCACTATTCTGTATAGGACCCAAGCGCACATTTTAGTGGAAAAAAATATTCGATATAATTTCTTGTAAATGCTAGAAAAACGTACGTTCAATTTTTAATATTTTTTTAATCATAGCGGACGTATGTGCAATTTTGATTTATTTTATTATGTTTACAAACAACTGGACATTTCGCATTTGTATTTGACGTTTCAATTTGTGTTAATTTGTCGCCATTTATTTTAAATTTGAATGAAATACATATTTAATTTTTAGTTCAACAAACAAAAATGTTAATTTTAAACATGATCAAAAATCTACATATATGTTCATAATTATAGCTGGTTCCGACTACTGACTTATTTAATTCCAAATAAAAATACTTAAATAATTGGATCATGTATACATTAGTATTATAATATAAATATAGTCAAATTATATATCTAACAAGGAAGGGGCTCCGATTTCGCTGAAATTTGAATATGTGAAAGTAAACTGAAAAATAAGGGATACGTATTTTTTTATCGGCGGAAAAACACTGAGGGGGTGAAACACCCCTCGGAAGTTGGGGTAAAAAACGAACTTTTGATAATTTCGCCTAGAAAAATCAGTGAAATTTCGAAGAAACTTATTTAGGAATGTGTATTTTAATGAGCTAAATAATATACTATTTTTTGAAAAAAATTCGGAACAATCCAGGGGTGAAACACCCCATAACAGGGGTAAAAAAATCAACTAATTGATGTAAAATTCTTACATTAACGCGGAAAAATCTGAAAAAATATATGTTACTTAATAAGAGAAATCAAGGTTGACGTGTTCGAGGATGATTTTATGAAACTACCCCCCGTATGGGGTAAATTACCCCTACCCTGAATCTTCGAATTATGGAAAGGAGAAAATTTTTTTCTCGACGCAAGTTTCTTATTACCCTTATAAATGGTTAACACTAACCTATGTCATTAATATTAATAATTTTTAGGGTTCGAAACATCCCCTAATCGGCGTATAAATTTGAAAAATTACGAAATATTCAGAAAAAAGTTCTAAATCTTCTGGAAAAAATCTAAAAAAATTGTATAATGTTGCGTTTTTAACAAGTCCCTTCGTTTGTCCCAGAATATATCCTAATGCCCCTACCTCTACTGACAGGAAGTTAACCACCCCTTTAGCGAAACGTTGAATTTTTCGATTGGGAAACATTTTTTCCGGCAAAAAATCTTTTATTCTCCTTGAACATTATTATTACTATCATCCCTTATCAACAACAAGGATCTTCAGAGTTTGAGGCCCCTCCCCCCCCCCCCTCCCCCATGGTGGGTGAAAGTAGAAAAAATTCCGAAAATATATTTGAAACGTTCTGAAAAAACGTACGGTTTTGGTTTATAAGAAGTGACTTTTTATTCTCAAGGAATTTTTGGAACCTCAGTAGTGAGTATGAGGGAGATTTTTTTCTATCCAGATGTTTTTTCCCTGCCTCCTTCCATTATTATTTCTTATTACTGTTAACGATTTTTAGGGATTCAAAACATCTTCCATCAAGGATCAAATTTTAAAAAATTATCCGAACATTTCGGATATGTTCATATCTTTGACAAGGCTTGGTACCTATCGATATATATCTTCAGCTGATTATGAGCATATTTATATTTACATTTAGTATGTTGAATATCAAAATATTATTCATACTAGGTTTCACTTGCCAACGGTTTTTATTACAATAAAATATGAATAATATTATACGTCAACTACAATCGTTTAATATCCAGTAAATGGGATAGTCTGAATTATGAAAACATGTAATAACGCATGAGAACACATGAGATTATCGGAATGTCGGTTATAGAATGACCGGTTATCCGATTAATTCCGCCAAAAAACAATAATAATTTGACGGAACCATGATAAGGAAAATTCCTCCTATAATGTACAATAAAGTTTAATTCCACGCAAATATGTATTGAATGCTATCCAAATTATTGTTTTGTGATTTAATAAAATTCGAATATATTAATTGCGATAATCGAGGCTCTACTGTATATACTTATCTGAGAGTAAAATTATTATTCAAATTTCAATTTAGGTCTAGTTAAAGCTATTACATATTATTTTTCACTCATCATATCTTTTGCATAATGATAATCATCAAAAAAATGCTTGAAATATAGTGACTTCTTACACCAACCGCAGCGAATTATTGCTACATTTTTATATCCTTCTATTTCACAATTTGTTTCACGAGAATCCCCGAAGCTGAAAGAAACGGGATTTTCGAACTCGTCTGGCCTCCCATCGAAATATCCGCGTTTATACCAAGAATATTTAAAAAGATCGATGTAGCGGGGGGAAGACAGTTGATTGTGTACTAATGATTGCAATTTGATGATGTTATTCCTTAAATGTAAGTTAATATTGTATTTTAACAAAATAACCGTATCTGAAAAATGCCGAACGAAATTTTTCCATATAGGAAATCCATAAACGTTTAGAGGTTGAATTTTCCCTGTAGTTCCTCCAGGAATTTTTTTTATATCTACTTCTTTATCCGTAAAATCTTTTTCGATGTCAGAACAATGGCCACTCCAAGAATCGAGTAACAGTACAGATTTCTTTCCCACAACTGGTAAAAATATTTTTTCCAGCCATTTTTTAAAAAATCCTTCAAATAAAATGTATTTGAATTATATTTTTGCAATACATATTGTAATACGAAAGAACCATGATTTTCATACCTGAGGTAAGTTTTCCCGAAGCTGAAGGCAATACATAAACATTCTCTGGTCTAAGTAAATTTGCTTCAACAGTGGGTCCAAATTCTCCACTTTTTTCCTTTAAAACCAGAAATAACGGAGAGGAAAGTTTTCCTTCCGCTGATATCAGTGGTTGTATTGTATAACTATGAGTTGTTGATGGGATGGATTGTACAAGACATTCCACTTTTTCTTCCCCTTCAACAGCCAAAGTTCTGCCAGTGTGCATCTCTAATTGAAATCCGCTTTCATCTGAATTATAAACATTTTTTAATCCAATCTTTTCTATATCTTTCCTAACATCTTTAATGAAAGTATCCGCCAACTCTTGCAAGTGCTGGGCATTTTCCAATGTTTTTTTGGTAACAAATTTGTTAATTCTCTTTGACACTATTCTGTGGGCACTCTTAAATTCAGTTAACCACTTTCTTGAAGCCCTGAATCTATTGTCTTCGAAACCTAATTCTCGTTTGGCTTGCAAAGCCCATCTACGCAAATCTTTATCATGAATTATGAGACCAGCATCCCAATCTGATTTAAAATTTTCTAGCGTGAATTCACAAATTTGAGCAAATTTTTCTCGGAAGGTACCACCTTTATTCAAATAATGGTCCCAACGTCTCAACTGTCTTACTGATTTAACTTTTTTGAATTTTTGTTGAACACTTTGTACACTTAAATTCTTTTTTTTACCACTCCTCCAGTAATTGACAGAACGAGTTTTATAGTCGAAAGACAAATCTCCTTCATCTGATACACATTCATCTGTAGGAACGTGAGGTGGGGAAGACAATGTATGCATCACTTCATCTTCAACTATCTGTGGGTCTACATCTTTAAAAGGTTCTTGGAAGTTCAAGGTTTCATCAGTGCTAATCTCTACATTATTGAACTCGTTCATCGCATCAAATAATATATGTTCAATTTGGTTCTTCAATTCTATTTCATTAATATTTACCGGAGTCTCTGGTATTTTCAATGATTGAAAAGTAAGAAGTAATAGATTTACTACATTTAAGGGATTGACCATCATTTTTGTAAACACGTTTTCAAAATGTTATTATTGAATAATTCTAGCTAATATTTTATTTAGAACCGAGCACTGAGGATATGTACGAACGATGTAATTTCTGCCGGTGTATATATATTTTACTATTTTATTATCGAGATATGACCCTCGTTGAATCAAAGGCGTTGATTAACTGCCTGGAAGAGTGGAAGGCAGGGTAGGATCTTGTGGATATAGAAAGTGACGTTCGCCGTTTCTATTCTGTCTTACCTTATTTATAGAATTCTTATTCATCAGATTGTCGCTCGACACAAATGATTATCTCTTCCAATGAAAATAGAATGTATATTTTTATTAATTTGTTTTCATCAGAAAATTTTATCTACACGAATACTAATCTATTTTTAAAAAGTTATCAAAATTATTGTTTTCTTTCACAACTACGGAACAAAGAGAAACGTCATTTGTCTATATCCAAATTGGCTGGGCTATATATGAATGAGAATTTAAAGCTTTTTTTGCCATCATTAATGAAACGTGCTGCGAGAAATTCTGAGACTGCTTCGGCGAATAATGTAATATTTCACGAAATTTTTTTCATACTGAGACGATATTCCATATACTTTCGCAATTGTTCTAATTCTCACTAATGTTATTTTCACATAGACTAGAGTACTTCAAGGACTCACTAAAGGGATAATTAACTCGCTACAGAGGAGAGGTTCCGAAAATTCCTTGAGAATAAAAAGTCACTTCTTATAAACCAAAACCGTACGTTTTTTCAGAACGTTTCAAATATATTTTCGGAATTTTTTCTACTTTCACCCACCATGGGGGAGGGGGGGAGGGGCCTCAAACTCTGAAGGTCATTGTTGTTGATAAGGGATGATAGTAATAATAATGTTCAAGGAGAATAAAAGATTTCTTGCCGGAACAAATGTTTCCCAATCGAATAATTCAACGTTTCGCTAAAGGGGTGGTTAACTTCCTGTCAGTAGAGGTAGGGGCATTAGGATATATTCTGGGACAAATGAAGGGTATTGTTAAAAACGCAACATTATACAATTTTTTTAGATTTTTTCCAGAAGATTTTGAACTTTTTTCTGAATATTTCGTAATTTTTCAAATTTATACGCCGATTAGGGGATGTTTCGAACCCTAAAAATTATTAATATTAATGACATAGGTTAGTATTAACCATTTATAAGGGTAAAAAGAAACTTGCGTCGAGAAAAAAATTTTCTCCTTTCCATAATTCAAAGATTCAGGGTAGGGGTAGTTTACCCCATACGGGGGGTAGTTTCAAAAAATCCTCGAACACGTCAACCTTGATTTCTCTTATTAAGTAACATATATTTTTTTCAGATTTTTCCGCGTTAATGTAAGAATTTTACATCAATTAGCTGATTCGGGGTGTTCCTTCCGAGGGGTGTTTCACCCCCTCAGAGTATTTTCCCCCCGATAAAAAAAATACGTGTCCCTTATTTTTCAGTTTACTTTCACATATTCAAATTTCAGTGAAATCAGAGAGGGACACTTCGCGCCCCTTTCTTGTAAGTCAAAGCATGCATTAATTTTTTCAATAAAAATGTAAATATGTATAAAAGATTTTAATTGTATCTTTCTAAATAAAAAAAAAATTCGCTTTGAAAATACAATAACAAAAAACATTTTATCTGTACCTGCATATGTACTGATAAAATTTTGTCTAAATCTAGTTAGTTTTTATGTGGGTTGCATGCACAAAATTTGTATAGCAATTTGGCTGCATGCATGCATTTTGATTTAAACGGAAAAAATTATATCGTATTAAATTCAGATAGCAGGTGGAGAAGTGTCTGTTTAAAATCACCTGATATTAATATTGTTTGTTATTGCGTAAATCGTGTAATGTTTTATCATGCTTCTAATGACTTTTTATGTGCCATTGTGCATTCGTCCCAGATTGTTAGTTAGCATTGTCGCAATGTTTTCGATATGTTACATGTTAGTCTAATAATTATTTGCATATTTAATGAGATTTTGGTGCTGAATCAACCACTCTATCGTCATCTAATAATGTTGCTGCTATATCTGAAGAAGCAATTTCTAATGCTATGTTGTTTTGAGATCTTATATTAGCCAAAAGTAATGGTATAATAAATGTTTTTGAAGTTCTCCCTGGAGCATCTAAAAATATAATCCAACTCTTTGATCATTAACAGGTGACATAATGATATAATATTATAAACATGATTTTGTTGTTGATTCATTTTTTGAATATGTTCTTGTAAATATTCATTTAATAAATTTAATAATATTTATGGGTTTCGCAAACACGTTGAAGTCATGTAAATGAAACTAGCCCGAAAAAACGCGATGGCAACACTAAACAATCACTATCGTGAGAGTTTACTATCCCAGCCCGAAAAAATGTCACTAACGCTACAGTAAACTGTGTCATGATACAATGTCATAACATGTATAACATTCAGCCCAAAATTTCAAAATTACTTTTATGTATTTTTAAGATACATTACTATTGCTTGGTAGCCTAGTCAGACCTAAACTCTTCATTTAAATGAATCTAGCCCGATAATCAGTTCATAAAGCTCGTTAGCAATACTAAACTATAACTATCGAAAAAGTTTTATACCCCAGCCCGAAAAAATACCACTGTCGCGACAGTAAAATGTGTCATGGTAGAGAGATTTCAACCTGAGAGATTAAAAAAAAAAATATCGCGAACAACCGGGATAAAAAACGTTTAAATCTCGTCTCAGAGGCGATTCACCAGCACTTGGCATATACTACCGGATTCGTTGAAGTTTTGATGACTGAGAAACTTGTAGAAAAATTCTATAAAAAATTATTTAGATATAATCGTTTTAATCTCGACTCGTATGCGAATCACGAGCACGAATTCCGCGATATATGCCAAGTGCTCGTGAATCGTATGTGAGACAAGATTCAAACACCTGTATCCCGTAAGGATTTTTCAGGAAATATTTTAGTTTTGAAGCCAAGATTTTAATGAGTCCTATTATATAAGTAAAGTGGTTGTGAATCGTTTGTAAGGCGATATTCAAACGACTATATCTAGATAATTCTAGATAGAATTTTTGCGAAAATCTGTCGTTTTCTAGTCAAAACTTTAGCAATTCCGGTGATATACATAAGTCAAGTGCTCGTGAATTGTTTATGAGGCGAGATATAATAGAATATACTCCAATTAATATCCGATAAATTTTTTCTCAAGCTGAATTTAATTCCCATAATTCCACTGTAAACATTTTTAGAAAACTTGACCTAATAATTTTTTACTTTGATGTTTCAGCAGTAATAAAGAGTGACCGCAAAATTCGCTCGTTTTTGCGTAGTCTGTAGCAAGAACGGGGAAGGTCGTACAGGGGTCCCCGTGGGCTTAAATTGACCGTCATAAAAAATGTGAGCATAAGTAACTCGATTTTTTCAATATTGAGTCAATTTACCCCTACTTGAGGGGTGGCGCAAAAAGATTATTCATTAAGGAAATATCATTTTCTGCCGTTGTCGGTAATAGGGGTGGTTTCCCCCCATCCAGGGGTGTGTTTCACCCTGAGGATATTTGGAAGACCATTTCTGATGTCACTCTTGCCATGAAATTCCAAGCATTTTTATCAAGAACTTCCCGACCGTTTTCCAATTTTTTTTCTTCTGGGGGTGGCTTCCACCCCTCAAGTAAGGGTAAATTGACTCAATATTGAAAAAATCGAGTTACTTATGCTCACCCACATTTTTTATGATGGTCAATTTAAGCCCACGGGGACCTCTGTACGACCTTCCCCGTTCTTGCTACAGACTGCGCAAAAACGGGCGAAAAAATGGTGTTTTTTGCGGTTACTCTTTGTTTTTATTATTTTTATCAAAATTTAGAACCCACGACTAGTTCGATATTTCTTTAAACACAATTGATTATTAGTTATAATTTGCGTGTGACACAAATTTGCTTTATAGTTATAATTTGCTTATATTTTGTGTCATGACAGAAGTTCTTTTGCCATAAGTAAAAAAAAAAATAAATTTCAGGCTGAAAATTCGGGCTAGCTTCACGGAGGTGTTGAAGTCTATAATTTCTGCGATGTAATTTAATATCACGCTATTCAAATTGGTCTCCAGCTATAACTATTGCAACTTCATTAATTGTTGGCATATTGAATCTCCTACAGTGCTCTCCAGCAGGAGTTTTATCGGCTCTAATTACTACTTCATGATTATCAGATGGAATTTTTTCAATTGATGTTTTAAATAATAATAATTTTAATTCATTATGTTGATGAAATAAATTTTGTAATGATTCTATTATTTCTCTTCTTTCGAATTTCCAATAAAATAGATTTGTAGAAATTTATGTATATCATCTGGTCAGTCATTTGCACATGACTGTGACACTTGTCATCTAGCTCCGAAAATGACACCCATATCGGCTGTCTACCTATCATCATCGTATCAAAAACGACACCACTCCACGTCTCGATTTGCGAAAAACAAAACCCAATAAGGTAATCAGTACTCCGAAAATGACTCCATATCTTTAACTAAGGCTTTTAACAGATGAGATGATGAAATGACAGAATACCTCTTCAAAGACTTTAGAATAATGTATTCTGTTTCTAATTTTACAACTTATGGAAACTGGTAACGGTCATAAATGCAAACGAGAAGTAAGTCTCAAATTTCTTTGGGACGACTACAATTTCAATATTCAAGTATCAAAAAGCTTTTAGCAAATGCAACATTTTTATGTTTAAAAATATAGTAATATGCATATATGTACATTACATTGATAGATAGGGCATAATTATATTATTTACACAACATATATTTAAATAAAATACCACAAATTGCACGTTAGAAATAATATATCAATGTTACTATTAATCCAATTACCCTTCATCTTTACTCAACAATAAATTTACAGATGATACAAATTACACAGAAAATTAGAACAATACGAGCATACGACGTATTGTGTTTTGCGGTGTTCTGCATTACAATTTTTCAACCGTCATGTTTCTTTTTGTATTCGATACACAGCATCATATCATCAATCTTATCACATAACAAACATAATAATAACAGTGGCAACACCAAAATATGTATATACTGTATACATTTATTAATAATTTTGTAGAGGCATAGAGATTTTGTGTGAATAATATAATTTTTTACCCACGCGACAAAGACACACAATGAAATCATTTCACAAGATCATTTTATAAATCTCATCTTGCGACGTACCTAAACAGATTTTCATCATGACCATAACCCCCCACTGCCGCACGTATTATAGCTTAGTTGGTGGTATCGTCGCTATGAAGTATAATAAATTATTGGTGCGGATTTTTAACGCAAGTCATCCTTTTAATTAACAGCAGATTTTATTATAACGTATATATTGTTGTTTGCGGAGATGCGGCGAATTGTATATTGTCTCTAGATTTATACGGTTATGGTATAGGGATATTGGTAAGGTGTGAACATATTCATAGTCAGTTATATATTGTGAAGGATTTGTGGTAATATTTTATCAGTGCTGTAAAATAAAATGACCTAGTTTTAAATATATTCCGCAGGTAATGTAAAAACAGACTAATACATAACGAAATAACAGTTTAAATATGTTTCTTAGATTCTTGAATAGTTAAAAATCGACGTGTATATGACTAAAAGTGTATTTTGAATGTGCTTATGCGGAAATTTGCATTACGTCTCTAAATCGGAATCTCATGTACCCAATAAGGGGTACAGGGTTAATTTCTTGTTTTAAGAAAAAATTCTCGTATTAAGGTAAGTGTAGGTTTGTTCCAAGGCATTCATTTCTTGGTTAGAGAAAATCAATAAAACCTTGGTGGAAAATCCAAACACCAAAGTTCTATAAAATGTATAGTAAGAAACAAATGAATTAAAAATTTAACAATTGAAATTAAAAAATTATTAAGCACTTTGTTGTTTTTAAAAAATCTAGCAAATAAAAATAGTATTAAAATGAATCTATTGTGACAAAGTTTGTGTCAAGTGTCGATTAAAATCTTGCTTTAAATTAGTATTATTTGTGAATTTTTCCAGATAATAATATCGGTCGCGCCAGCCGGAACCATATCAGTCGGAACCCAACCAACTATGGTACAACTATGGTACACCTTCCATTGTGGTACACGTTCCATTGTGCACTAACTAATTTTTTAATCGTAACCTTATAAATCCAGCACTTTAATGATTTTTCATAAAAAAACCTTACAATTCTAGTCGGACGTATACTCTCTGCAATCAAACTAATTATGACACAAGTAGCACAATGGATTGTGCATCATTATGTACCATATGATTTTTCAGCCGGAATCTTATAAATCTAGCACTACTTGATTTTTCGGAAGAAACCTTATAATTCCAGCCGGAACTATACTCTCTACAGCCAATAATGCACGCATAACGTTTTCATCGTTCCGGAAACCTCATATGTTGCACTATCACCCAAATTACACTGCAGCGATTGTGCAAGTGCAACAATTAATGTATTAAACATTTTGTTTCGGACTTAAATTAGTGCTCAATGATGCACAATACATCGCGCTTCTTATGCCATAGTTGGTTTAGCTTCAGTATGGCTCCGGATGGCTTTATTAGGTTTTCGCTGGAATTATAATGCTCTGGCTGAAAAATCTTATAATACACAGTGATCAACACTCCATTGTTTTTCTTGCGTCATAGTTAGTTTGACTGTATATAACCATACAATTGGTTCCGGCTGGAATTATAAGGTTTCCACCGAAAAACCATACAGTGCTGCATTTATAAAGTTCCGGCTGACAAATTATATAGTGCACAATGATACACACTGTATCGTGAGAGATTATGTGGATGTTGCATGGTTCTGATTTTATCAGGTATTTTATAATGTTCTGGCTGACAAAGCACGTCGTGCACAATCCATTGTGCTACTTGTGTCATAATTATTTGTCTGCAGAGAGTATGGTTTCGTCTGGGATTATAAGGTTTTAATGAAAATAATAAAATTCTGAATTTATAAGGTTCTGGCTGAAAAAGTATATAAAGCACAATGATGCACAATGCATCGTGCTACTTGTGTTATAGTTGGTTTGGCTGTTATATGGTTCTGGTTGGCTTTATCAGGTTTTGTTTGAAATTATAAGGGCCCATCTGAAAAGCGATCATAGTGCACAATGATAGAAAATCCTTTGGATACTTGTGTCATAGTTAATTTGGCTGTAGAAGTTTGGTTTCGGCTGGAATTATAAGGTGTATTCTGAAAAATCATATAGTCCTGGAATTATAAGGTTCCGGATGAAAAGTCATATAGCGCACAATGATGCACAATCCATTGTGGTTCTTGTGTCATAGTTAGTTTTACTGTATATAACCATACCATTGATTCCGGCTGAAATTATAAGGTTTCCACCGCAAACACCATATAGTGCTGCATTTATAAAGTTCCGGCTGAAAAATTATATAGTGCACATCAGATTTTATCAGATATTTTCTGGAATTATAAGATTATGGCTGACAAAGCACATCATACACAATTCATTGTGCTACTTGTGCTATAATTAATTTGGCTGCAGAGAGTATGGCTGGAACTATAAGGTTTTTATGAAAAATAGTAAAATTATGAATTTGTAAGGTTCCGGCTGAAATATTATATAAAGCACAATGCATCGTACTACATGATTTTAAAATCTTACATAGAGAATCGCCACTTTAGGGTGAAATATGAAGATGAATATTCTGAGTTAAAAAAGATTTCGGCAGGAGTCCCGCAGGGTAGTGTTTTGGGACCTATTCTTTACCTGCTCTACACCAGAGATATACCTCAGTTAAACGATGTTACCGTTACAACATTTGCTGATGACACTGCAGTTCTATCAGTAGGAGACACTATCGAGGAATCGACAACGAATTTCCAAGAAGCATGTGACAAAATCATAAAATGGACAAAAATGTGGCGTATATGAATTTCACCAATCTAAAAGTCAGTTATAAAACTGTAATCATTAACGGTCAGCAGATTCCGTATGCAAAGCATGCTAAATATCTAGGGATGACCTTAGATACCAGGCTCAGATGGAAAGAGCACGTTAAAAAGAAAAAAGATGAGCTTAATATTAAATATCGCAAAATGTATTGGCTGCTCGTTAAAAATTCGGAATTGTCAACCGAAAATAAATTGCTATTGTATCAACAGGTCCTAAAACCTGTATGCACTTACGGAATACTGCTCTGGGGCTGTACAAAGAAAACCAACACCAAAATAATACAAACTTTTCAAAACAAAGTGCTACGTGGTATAGTTAACGCTCCGTGGTACATTAAGAATGTTGACCTTCATAGGGACCTAAATATCCCAACTTTTCAAGAAGAAATAAAAAAATTTGCAGTAATTCATGGACAACGTATCTATCAACACGTAAATAAAGAGCTTCGTGGTATGTTGGACACTTCACATGCAGTAAGACGATTGCAGAGAACGAAACCAATTGATTTAATGGATTAAGGACACCAGAGCAAAGACTACTTCAGTAAATAACCTATAAATGGAGCTGGCCAATGGGCCTCTTCTCATTCACAAGTGACTAAATTAAGAAAGAAAAATTACTAGATGAATTGTATTCAGTTGTAATAATTTAAATAAAAAAAAATAATAATAATAATAAATTAAACAATAGTCAAGTTCCATTCATCATAACCAAGTTCCAACTCCCAATAAGCAAGGTTATTTTTAGCATTTACCACATAATTCATTTTATAGTCCCCTAAATCATACGGAATAATACTTTTTTTGACACCTAAGTTCGCATCGAAAAATCGTAACTATATTGTTTAAACCAAATTTGAATAAAATTACCTAACACAATGGCCAAGGTCAGAAACGAGTTCGAAAATATCCTGATCTCTTCCTAAAATCCATATTACCAAAATCGTCTCATTCTAAATATAATTCAAATTTAACAAAAAATTGTTAATAAATTACAATTTCTCATAAGCCATATGGCCATTTTTCAGAAATAGTCGAGCTCTCAAGTTCTATTTATTGTGTTGAATTAAACAAATCTAAAACTTGGATCTTAATTAAATTTTCAATTTAATTGGTTCAGAAATGGTTCAATTTCATTTAACATAGTCAAAATCTAAAACATTTCCTGGTGTAAGAATAGACGCATCCATCATACACTCCAAACTCAACCAAAATCATTCTAAACACCTGATTAAATTCCACTCATCATTATTAAAATTCAGAAGTTCGTTCAAAGTTCATGTTAGAATTTTACTTCGCATTCTAAAAAAAATTAAAACAAAAAAGTAAAACATAAGTATAAGCAGACGGTTAGTTTTAAAAGATTGTCGCTCAAAATTCGATAGGTGTCAAAAAAATGTATACTTTGGGGTTGAAAACAAAACGAACCGAAAATTCCTGCAGACGAAAAACACCCAAACAGAAACAAAGATTGGGTCAAGAATTAATAACAAAAAATATAATTCTCAGAAGGCCCAAAAAAAAAAATATGAAATTCTTGGAGTTATCAGAAAAATAATAATTAGTTACAGAACAAAGGAAAAAATGTCTATGTCAAACAAAAAATCAATTCATTACTCTGATGTTAGCCCGCAACAATACAAATTTGACAACGAAACACAATTACCGAAATACAAATTTACCGCATGAGTGGTGCAAAATAAAATTTTCAAAAAATAAAAAGGAGCTTTAGAATAAAAGCCTCATTATACTTTATCTTGCTATATGTACATACTTTTTATGCGTACATCATCTCCTTTTTATAATTTCATCATTCTTTCTCAGTTTTGTTACACAAAATACATTTTGTGTTTCCGTTTCTTATTTACAATAACTAAAATAATAAGATTATGGAGAACTATTTTGTTTATCTTTTGACTTATATCTTTATTTGGCCTTAGAATATAAAAAAAAACACTAGGAACAAAAATTTATATAAATAAACAAAACAGAAATAAAATGTAAAGCTTCAAAAACTTAATCGAAATATACAAAATCTTGATAAGAAACAAGAAAACAAAACAAAAAATCACTTACAACAAAAAAAATATATATTTTTTTTACCACCCAAGTACATACCGCCCGTCTTCGTTATGGTGTACTATGTACGTAGCCTCTTGTGTCCACAACACACACACACACAAAAAAAAGATATTTCAATGTTATATATTTTGTAAATTAGATAAAATAGAGAGATCGTTAGTTAACAATTATTTTACCAACTATATCGTACAACTTAGTAATATGTAAGAGATTTTCTATTTTGCTGAAGAAGCAAACAAATAACAATGCGAGCAAATAAAAAATTCGAAAATACTTGATGGGTTGAAGGTTTTTTATTTTTTGGCTTTGAATAGGAGTTAGGGAATTGTTTTGATGGGTTTGATAAGATAAAATAAAAATAAATAAAAAAAGCTATATACATAGACAGAAGAAAACTAAAATCCAAAGATAATAAATATTAAGATGGAAAATGTCTATATGTATATACAAAATAAAAAAATATCCTTTTTGTGTGTTTGTTAATTTATAAATAAAAATATAGAATATTAAAGTCGTTTAGCATGTTGGCTGGCATTATTTTTTTTTTATTAATTTCAGCCATAAAAACAATAAAAAATTTATTTTGTTGGTGGATATATTGGGGGTGGTTTTCCAATTGATAAATCTATAATCAAAAGTTAGGGTGTCTATATATCTGCATATTACAGCAAATTGAATAGAATTTTATTTATTTAGCATGAGAAGAACTGTAATTGATAAAATTTTTATATAAAATAAAAATAAAATTTTTTGAAATAAATCAGGACATTAGCTTTTTAATACGCACCCTTAAATATATATAGCTGGCTCGGATTAGGTTAAAGTTTTCGCTTTAAAAAACATTTGAAAATGGAGAAATATTTTGTATAAAGGGTTTTCCTTTTTTTGTATAATTTTAAATAATAAAACAACAACAGCTACACAAAACGGTTTCAATGGGATTATTTATTTTCCTTAACTAAAAAATAATGAAATGGAAAAATAAAATAATAAGAAGAAACATAATAATGTAATTAAATTTTCCTTTATAACTGTACAATGTATACATTTTTTTGGTTCGAGTATTAAAAATAATTTTGGCGGGATGCTTTCATCACTTTATATTATTTTTGATAGATATGCTGTTGTTGTTCGTCTACTCAAAATGATCGGATTAAAATTAAAATGTTCCATTTTATATAAAGATATTTGTTCGCAGAACTAAACCAATGAACATTTTTTGTGGGGATAAAATCAAGATATTTTTCTTATTTTGGTTGATTAATTATTATATTGGATAGAAACAAAATAAAATTCAAATTTAATTGAAAGCTTTTTTTTAAACCCAAGTAATATAAAGTTTTTTAATAAGAAAATTCTATTTAAAAATAAGGCTTTGGAAAAACTTTGGTCAATTTTATTATTTATATATGTATACTTGTAGACCGGAGGATAACGGACTAAATAAAATAAATCACATTTGATTAGGTAGTATGAATTACTTTTCTAATAAGTTGAGGTAATAATTATATTGGAGGTTAATATTTATCAGCATGCCAAGGTACAATTGTACCTATTACCTTTTCACTTATTATGTAATTTTGTATTCAGCTGTACAAGCCTGATACTTTTGTTTATCCTTAAATGGAAACAAATGAAATACAGATAACTCTGTATAACTCAAACTTTGTCTATGATGAAATTCTTCTTGTGTCGAATTTAAATTAAAGCGCGTTGCGATTCCCTAGGAAAATAGCATTTCCTATCTCAAAATTTTTCTCAAACTGCTATCACACTGCTTTTTATGTCGAAGTAATCTTAGAGGAACGAACCTGATAGGAATATGTAATCAGAAGTGCCAACTGCATTTATTTGTAGAACACAGTATACCAGAAAATTGTTCATTGAAAAGATTTGGGCCAATTCTGGATTAGCACAAATTCAGCCACTATATTTTTTGGATGACAATGAACATGTCTGTCAGGAATATGTTGTATTATTGAACGCTATACCTCTATTTTGTTTAATATAGTATCTTTTAGGGGCAAGTTTGTGTTCCCTTAATTTATGAATGAAAATTGTATTTCTTTGATAAGCAAAAATTTTGTCAGTTTAGCCGGCTTTGGAAAGTTTTAAAATTAGGCTTAAATTATTTCTGGTTGTTTTCGAAATCAGGTTTTTATTTGTTTCATCTTTCAGGCGAAATTTGAAATTTTCTTTTCCTGTTATTTCGGCTCCTGGACTAGCAGTAATTTTTTCCCGTGAATCAAATATAACTATTAAAATTTGTGTTGAGGAATATAGGGTGACTAATAAAATCAAATTTGATTACATGTTAGAATGACAAAACGGTTAGAACCTTGTAAATATATACCGGGTGACTTTTAAGCTGAGACTTTCAAATATTTCGAAAAATAAGCACTCTACAAGAAAAAATGTCCATTATCAAAAAATACATTAGTGCTAAAATTAGTACCCCTCATCCCCTTGTTATAGGTGGGGCGCGGGGTAACTTTGAAATTCGAATAGAACCTCTTATTTTTTAATTGCAGATTCGGATTCTACGGCTTAAAGTACGTAGGATTTCTATGAAATATTTTAAATATTTTTTCGATTCATGATAGATGGCGCTGTAATAACGATAATAAATTTTTTTAAATTTTTCCTACTGAAAACCTATGCATACGATTCTGCAATACGTTTGAATTAAAATTGACACGTTTTCAATGTAAATACTCTAAATTAGTCTAAAACAATTGTATTTCTTAAATTTTTAATTACTGAAATGACTCGTCAAGAAACTTCTATTATCGTTCGTAATCGTAACCCAGGAACATGCGATTAAATCTGCTTTATTGATTACAGTTATGAGGCACTGCCTTGCCAATTCTCATATTTTGCCTCGTAATTAAATAATTTGCGACAACCTGAGCAAAAATCACCTGAGCACACATCATAAATGTTTGTGAAATTATGAAATTCACTTAATATATTACAATGCAGTTGCCACCAATATATTCAATTCATAAAATTTTTTATATTTAAAAAAATTAAATTAAATTTTTTTTCTAATCCTTAATGATTCAAATCGCTCGGGATACCACAAAATATCGATTGCGGTACAGTCGCACGTGGTAATAAAAACGGCTGTGTTGTACTAATATATGAGTTGCGTACAAAGGGGAGTGGCTTGGCTACTTTTTTCATTGGAAATAAATGAACGAGCAAAATTTATCATTCAAATAAATCGTTTATAACTGGTTGACGTTCGTTTTGACTAAAATAATACAAAATGACTTTAACGCTTTACCTAAACCGTGAATTTGGGATTTTGTGAAATACTTAGCACATTTTCGACATGGAAGACTAAACCTTTGTTGCAGTTTTTAATCACTCAATCTCGTTATAAATGAATATCATACTATCCTCTCGTAGCATACTTTATGGCAGGCCACGTTGTCTTTGTTCACATCAGATGACAACATGTTTTAGATCTTTCCATAATTTTAGACCACTATCGGGTGAACTTTGTCGCTCAATCTTTCGAAAATAGAGATTTGCACTAATTAATATTCTTGAATGTTTACAAAATCTGCCTCCCCTTGAAGATAAATAATAATTTGCATTTATGTATACGATAAACGAGTACGAGTATGTTTATAACATTCTTCAAAATTGACAGTACAGTTAATGTATTTTATATTAACGACATGTGTAAATAAAATATTTTCTAAATAACTTGGATGAAATATGCTTCCTGTCGCTGTTTATTATTTGATGTTGAATTTCAACTAAAGATTTTTTGTATGTAATGGAAATTTTAAGTTATGCAAAAAAAATAATCTCACTTTAGTCGCAAATATTTCCGGAATAATTATTAACAGCACATCTAAATTCAATATGATATTTAAGTTAAAATCGCATGCATCATGAGTATATTTCCGTGTTTGAAATTAACATATTGGTCACACATCTGTACGTTTAATAGATAAACAAGTGCAAAGACCAAAAACATCCATATCGATAGATACTTTTAAAATAATGTGTTTTTTTATGTTACTCTTAAAGTTTTTGACTAATAGACTAATAGATATTATATAGTTATAGTATAAAACTGCAAAACATTATTTTTATTTAAAATCCTAAAAGTAATATCCATTAAAAAGTTACCTTTTTAACAATTTGTATGATATTTTATACTAACTAAATTTGGAACAGAGCTGTGGGCCAACTAACGGGTCCCTTTTAAATCATACCTACTGCTACTGCTCGAAATACTGACTACAACTCAGTATCATATCTCCGTACTCCGGAATGAACAGAATTATGTTTGATCAACGTTGGCAAATATTGAAAACTTATATCCAAAGTATAATGCAAAGCACCAATCGCGCGGAAAGAATGTTCGTGAGAAGGGCATGTTAGTGGACAAGAGAAGCGATCTTCGTGCACATGGAGTACGTAGCGTTTAGAATATTGCTGCTGTAGCCCCAAGTGTGCAACTAGATCCAGGAATATCAACTCAACACTGAAACCGCTACAGAGAATTGATGATCGATTTTTGACCTGAAATTATTCATGGATTTACACAACCTTTCGTTTCAGCAGGACAACTCTAGCGACATAATATGAGTATAGTAAATTTCCTGTTTAATCAATTTAAGATTCTAATTCCAATCGGCAATTTACAAACACACATAGCTAAACGCGAATCCTGTCGAAAAAAATAAAATTAATAAATGTCCTATGGTAGTAATTAGTAGATCAAAAAACCAATTGATAAAATATTTTTTGATATAGTTGACCCTTTAAATCCTTCGTGCAGTACGAACGGCTTGTCAAATTTTTCGTAACTCAAGCTTTTGCAGAACACTTTATCTGTAGAATTGATGCTCCTTTGTCTGTATTAAAAAATCAAGGAATAAACATTTTAAGAATTTTATTTAAAAGTTTATGTTAAATATTAAAACTTAAACAAATTCAAACTACTACTTATAACCCCCCAAACAAATGGTGCTTTAGAGAGGTCGGATCGCGTTATACCGTCAAACATCCCAATGAATGTTTTCCTGGTTACCTTTTGCGATGTTTACGTACAACTCTGACCTCACCCGTCTACTAATTTAATGCAATTTGAAATTATTTATGAGTTTAAAACAAATATTCCTACAAGTTTTCTCAAACATTCAACAAGAATCTTTTACGATCAGGAGGATTATATACGAATTTTGCGAACGAAACTTGGAAATTCTTTTGAAAATTTAATAAAACAAAAAGAAAAATCTAAACTATAATATGTATGATCAAATAAGCAACGACGTAGAGTAGATAATAAAGTTCTGTTGAAAATCGAGCAAACTGAAGGTAAATTTGATTCCATAAGGAATGGACCGTTTGGGATCTTAGAAGCTAATTCAAACGAAAATACAACTAATCGTATTGGACGAGGTACTAGAGTGGTAATTAAAAATCTGATAAATCGGTAAAGGCCTTGATAAACTACTTTAACAATTAAAAAACATTTTTGTTTAATTTTTTAGCCCTTAATACTTAATATTGCAAGGGGCTCAATGGCTCTGTTACGACACATCTTAGGCGTGCAAATAATTTTGAAATAAAAGAATTTCAATTAGCCGCCACATTCACCAAATTTACCGCTTCCGACTGATTTTTTTGGGTTTATTTGAAAGAAACAGTGTATTAATAAGCCAGTGACCATACCAGAACTAAAAAACCACATTCGAAATGAAATTGTGGCCATAACTGCATTATATATATTCTTTTAAATAAGCTTGACGAACACAAACATTATGGTCACAGTACAGTATAAAGGATCGCAATTTTCTCACTTTGGGTGAATTTTTCAAACTTTTGGAGAACTGAACGGATTCGTTAGAAACATTGAAAGTATTTACAAGCAAATCTAACCTAGTTATGCTAGAGTAATGATAAGTAATAACAAGTTCGCTACGACCACTAGCAGTAATAGTGACTATGTAAGTATTATCGTGCCCAATATACAAAACCGATGTACATGGCAGTATCCCAGCAGCAAGAAATAATAAAGAAGGAAATGCGATACTTTAATTGCTTGAACAATAGCCATAACGTATACGCATGCAGATCCAAGGCCAGATGCCATCATTGTCGGCGCAAGCACCATATCTTGTTGCATATAGACGAACAAGTTAAAGCTAGCCAGAGCCACCGCAGCAAGTCAACTGAACCAACCAAGGTTTATCAGGTCACGATGGCATCCTAAGCTGTGCTGCCTATAGCGCTGATAAAGATAAGGGGTAATGATGGCTATGAAAGGGAATACAGGAGCATCCACAATTTGAAGTTGTAGCATACGTTGTGTCCAAAACTGCTCATTTATTCCAGCAAGCGATTTTGGCACTGATAGATGTGAGCAATTAAACGGGCTGCGCTTAGCAGATCCAAAATATAACCGAAGAGGTGCCATAGAGATAGCATATTCAAAAATTTATACATCGCCTTTATGTAAAAATACGAAGACTTAGGTCACATGGAGGAAGTAGCAAGGGATCAGGTAGATCTGCATCAGTGTTATCTAGCTTATCACGGTATCATCGTTAAAGAAAAACTGTATATCACGCACAATAACCCAAAATTTCATGAGATCGCATTTAAATACAATAAAATTCGAGGTTTCGAAGGTGTTGACAAATGCGTAGCGAAACATATTAATTTACTAAGGCATTGTGTCTATCCTTTGTTTATACCCAGTTGGAAATTTGACAACATGCATGAGAACAATTTTTTAGACATGCCTTGCTCTTTCTTACCTGTTTTCCTACGTGCGTAAGAAAAATACAAAACACACTTGCTGATCGATTTTTGATGGTATGGTGACTAAATGATTTAGTAATTACAAGTCACATTAGTTTCTCATTTGTTTTGTCCAATTTCAGTCCACGTTCAACGACAATTGTGAGACATGTTATATACATGTCTTCTTACTTGAAAAAAATGCCACTTTCTTACGCGAAACCTATAAGATAAGTCTTGTCATGCCATATACGATTCGTCTATGACTTCTCACATGCGACTCATCTCAGACATGTCGTAAACGATTCAGCTCAGACATGTCGTAAACGATTCATCTCAGACGTGACAGACGAAAATCCCCGTCCCATTTGCTGATAAATATCTATATACGTGTCATGCTTAACTGTCGCTGATGTGTCACTAGTGTGTAAAAATTAAGTGAGTAAATTTCCTGTTGGTTAAGTTCAAAGTACCTTCAATATTTTTGAAGTTTGGTCAATTGCAGTCTAATGAGATAACCGTATTTTTTAATTTAAACAATTCAATGTTTCATTAGTTCGAAAACAAACTTCTAACGTGTTCGTTACCTCACCCAGAATAACCCAAAACTACAATTTTATTCAATGTATTCGATTCGAAACAAGACCTAAATTTTTACATCAATTTTTTGCCATTCTTCCGGGTTGGGTATATAATCTCTTTATATTAATAATTCGAGAACTCAATTTTTAATGTAAGAAAAATTAATTTTTCGTTCATCGTGTCACGTTTGATAAACTATCTGAACAAAATAGCACAGATGAAATAAAAATAAAAGATGTCATTTATTTCTATTTCATCTATGAAATGATGTCATGGCGAAGGTGAATTTTGAAAGAAACGGATTTTTATAATGAAATAATAATTAAACCCGTTTCTTTCAAAATAAATAATAATTATTCTCGGCACCAACTGTATCCTTAAAATTTTTGGACACCTATGGAACACCTCTTTGCAATACACGGGAAGATTGAAAACGAGTGTGTATCTCTCATCTTTTGCATATAATGATCAGTAAAGCGATAGTCTGTTATTTTCAGTTCTTTTATGAACTTATTAAACATGCTTGAGATGGGGATATTGTACTAGCACCTGTCAGAATAATTTCGGTTTTAAAAAAAGACCATAAAAACTGCCGCTGCAGAATACTTTTGGCCGACAGACTTCAAATCATTTGGAGAAGGCTTCAAAGGAATCATCTTGTTTTAAAATATGGTACATCCGAAACAATTTGTTTGCAAATTAGAATGTTAAAAAATTTAGCATTTGTACCAAGTAATCAAATAGCTAATTACTTTCAATCGTTTTATTCAACTTTCACCAATAAAAACGTAAAACGCGTAGCTTCTTGGTTCAAATCAAATTATGTAACCGGTGGAAAAAGCAAAAAAAAAACCTAATAAAATCCCGAATTTTTGGTCGGTTGCTAATGCAATTATTGAAAAATTTTCCTAGTACCTAAAATGCTGTGAGGCTTGGCATCGGCGGTTAAACGTTATAGTGGAAACAAAAGCTCCGCAGTATATATACTATATCATATATCTCAAAAGTATTAATATTTCAAAGCAAAATTTTGACAAAATCAAAAAAGCACAAGAAACTAGGCAAAAAATTTGTTTATAGATGTAAAAAAAATTAAGAGAATTTTAAGTAGCATACACATTATCATTTTAAATGATCATTTTTTGGTAAATGACATTTTAAATGATAGTATATCGGTGTAAATGATAAATGATCATTTAAATGATGCTCTAAATGAAAAATATCAAAAAAATTTGTGTTTTTTGTTTTAATGTCATTTAAAAGGATAATGTATAGATGAATTGTCATTTATCATTTAAACTTTTGAGATATATTGACGAATATTTGTTATGCAGAAAAGTTTCAAAGCACAAAATGGCCGAATCTAAAGGTAATACATAATTAATTATTATATTTAAACAAAAACAACATCGTTGTTGATTTAATTTAACCGTTTTAAAGAAACTCTTGCGGAATTTATTGAATGCTACAAAGCAAACCGTATTTTGTGGGACAGCACCAATAAAGATTATTTAAATAAAAATAAAAAAGCAACAGGTTATGCTGAACTTTTAAATATTTTAAAGAAAATGAAAGTTAATGCAACTATCGAAGATGTGAAAAGGAAAATTAACACATTACGTAGTGCATTTCGGAAGGAGCTAAAAAAGGTTAAAAAATCAGAATGTTCTGGGGCAGGAACCGACAGTGTTTATGTACCATCATTACGGTGGTATGACATGTTTAAGTTTATTGAGCATTTGGAAAAACCAGTTGACTCTGTGTCAACAATGGATGACCTAGACGAACAATCATCAGTAAGTTTTAAATGTATAATCAACACAGTACGAATAAAATTAAAATTTATTTATTTTTTTGTTACAGAATTTTGAAAATGAAACGTTAATCGCACCGCCAGCCAAAAAGTCGAAGTCATCTACACAAGAAGAGATGTTGTCACTAGCTTGCAACAATTTAAAAAATGGTACAGAAGATAATGATCCATTTTATTTTATGGCTCGTACGTGGACAAATAAATTAATAAAATTGTCTCGCATACAGCAACTGCGCGTCGAGAAAAAATTAATGATGTATTTTACGAAGCTGAAATGAACGATATTTCGTTTGGGCCGAGCCGATTGGCTGAATCTGCACAAATTTCTACTACAGAAGATAACTCCCTACTAGAAGATATTTCCTTTGGGTCCAGTCGAACGTCATTTACCGAATATGGGCTCAAATTCATTAACTTCTTTTCCTATAGTGACAATATCACCTCAACAAATCGTTACTATGTCTTTGATTCCACCAGATCCACCAAATGCTAATCTGTAATAAAAGAAAATATCTGCATTTATTATTTTCCACTATTTTGGGCACTTTTATCACGAGATTTAATTTCAAATTTAAATAAAAAGTGAGAATATCTTTTTTTTAAGTGATAATTTTTATTTTTTATTTCGGACTAATTTCGAGAGTTCTCTCTTCGTCAGCCATTTTCTCTATTCTAATTTTTGGTTCACATATTATACATTTACATAAAATATAAAGGAAAATTTGTGAACCACAAATTAGAATAGAGAAAATAGCTGATGTAGGGAGAACTTTCGAAACTAGTCCGAAATAAAAAATAAAAATTATCAAAGATATTCTCACTTTTTATTTACACTTGAATTTAAATCTGCACTTAATTTAAATAATTTATATATTTTTATATTTATTATTTAATAACCCGAAAGTGTTTTCTATCTTAACTCTCATCTGACTAAGTGTTATAATTATTTTTTTAGTTGTGGGATTGCCATAATACTTAAAAGGCGTTAATAGAAAATCTCTCAACGTCCCGTAGACTGCGGCGCTCCGCAAAGATAATATTTTTTATCAGAAATATTTTGGAGATATTCTTCGAAATAAACGAAAGTTTAAAAAGTTTCGAATCGTGAATTTTACTTGAGCATTCAACAAACGCATCTAACTACAATTGTTTGTGTGTTATCGAAATTAATCCATGGCGGTTTACATATTTAGATCTGCTTTCGAATGTATATTTACGTTCCAACAATTGTACAGAATATTTTCTCAATTTGTCTTACCTCTTGAAATTCTCTAGAGTACCACTCTTTTTTGATCTGTTGCGATCAATTTGATAATCTGAGGGGAAATTCCAAATAACAATCCCAATAGGTATGTCATATGGGAGTGGGGTGCTGACAGTACAATATCAAATAAATTCGACACTTCCCTGTAAGATTGTTTGTAGTATTCACTAACACAAACGAAAAAAAAAATTATGGTCAACATTTTTTTTTTGTTTTACTCGATTAGTATAAAAATGAATTTTGATAGAAAATAACCGCCTGAGCTAATGTGAAGAATTTTACATTTTCTTTCGATGCCTACTAGATTTTTAAATTTTATTTTTTGTTTTTCCTATCCGTTTCACTCAAGCATTCAATATAAAATGAAAATAATTTTACACTCACATAGGCACGAGCCGCACTTGAGTTTGGCCTTGAAGGGCGAGTGCAGCTTGAGTTTTGTTGCGAAACACGCAGTGTGTAGAAAGGCTTATATTAATTGTAAAACCGCCTTGACTGTCGGTTCATACGACAGATAAAAATCTCGGATTTTTCTATCCCAGATTTTTGTTAAATTTTTTTCAACTTTTTTGTATGAAAAGAGGCGTATCTGTTGTATAATTTACGTGATCATGTAATTGGTTTAAACGATGGGATAGAAAAATCCGAGATTTTTATCCTTCGTATGAACTCGCTGTGAGGCAGTAAAAATTTGCAACGTCAAAAACAAATATAATCGACAAAAATAGTAACTTTCGGCCAATAAAATCATTTTATTTGTTTGAAAAATACTTTGTTTGAAATATTCTGAACATGTTGGACGAATTCAAAATATTCATGGCCTACTGCATTTTTGAAAATTTATTCGTTACTACTCCTATAATTTTTTATGTTGCTACGGGTTTCTAATTCTGTGAGTATTTGTACAAGGTCACTGTACCCAATGGAATGTAAGCATAGCCAACAGGCCAATGTGTAAACATATATATATATATAGGAAACACATAAAAATAATAATGAAATTTTTGAAATATTTAAAGTAAAAGAATAAAAATGTCTGATGGAAATGTTTTCATTTGAAAATGTAATTTTATTATTTGTAGTACGAGTATTTAATTTCTTAAAATTAATTAACTTTATAAAATATTTTCATTTAGATTTAATTGGAAATGAAAAGATATCTATATAGACATTCTTGTGTGTGAACTCGTATTTTTCCTGTTATATTGTAGATGCGAAACGGAAAGAGCTTTTATATTTTCTTTCCTTTCATAGCGATTTTATTTTGACAACAACAGCATCAAGAAAAACTAAAATGTATCCAACAACTTTCTTATTTTTGTATAATAAATACATTTTCTTTTTAAGTTTTTTTTTACCTGTGTATGACAAAAAATACATATACCGCTAGTATTCTTTTTCCACACTGAAAATGTTTTTGAAATTGAAAATAAAAAGAAAATTAACAAATCTAAAAGAAAAACTTTTTCTCGATTTTTTTTTTATTTATTTTTCCCTCTTCGAGTCTATATACAAACAGGAAATACCTTAATGCATTGGTTCCATTTTGTATTATAATTTTGAATTTATTCGGGCGTATATTAGTTTTTGAAGTGTAAACAAGGCACATGGCACAGTAAGACGGAAATAAAGACAATTGGAATTCAATAGGCAACAACAACAAATTATTGAAATCTTCGTTTTCCGTTAAAATGTTGTTGTTGTTGTTGATATTTAGCAAAAATAAACAAAGCCATGTGAAAAGTTGTTTTGTTCACTACGGATGTGAAAATAAGCGTGATGAAATATGTAGGTTTTCTGTACACATAAGAAGAAAATGTGTGTATGTACATTGTGTATATAATATGCTTTTATCAAATAAAAACATAAAAATATTTCATCGCTTATATGTTTATTTCCTTTGCTGTCTAAAACATTGTCGTTCAAATTTATATATATTTTCCTATTTATGTGTGTTTTCATGTTTAATATTTTTATTTTTTAATTGTCACTGAGTCAAAAACATGTATGCGAGTTAAGAAAGCGCACACAAAAAATTGTTTAGATCTAAGCACACAAGCGGAGCTTTTATCGTAGGAAGGTAAACGAACAAGCAACACAACGCATAGAGGTAATTTAGGGAATGAATTCATTTCAGTAAATTCGATTTTTTTTTGTCTTATTAAATTAAATGTCACAAATGACACTGTATGCGTAGATTTTAATTATTTTAAATTGTTTAATCGAATTTTAATCACACAATCAGATTACAGTTTGCCTTGCTTTGTTAAGGATATACAGGGTGAGTTTTTAATTAAATGTGAGACGCAACTTAAGAGAAAATTACTTAAATTAATTGTCCAGAGTCGAGGGGGACGTTTAGTGGTGATATTGAATGACCTTGAAACTTAGTCTTCATACTTAGTCATACTACTCAATCAATTTTACTAGTTTCATATATTTTCAAACACAGTTTTGTTTATTTTACGTTTGCACAGTGAAGCAATAAAACAGTAAAGCAAACACAGTAAAGCAATGAAAGAAATAAACAAAATTTTTATGAAAAAGATAATATAAAATTCAAATTTGCTTGGTAAATTTGATTGTGGAGACAGAATTTCGGCTAACAAATTGCTTGCTAACCAGCAAATCGAGTGAGTATATACTCCTCAATTTCTACCGGCCGTAGATTACAGTACACAAATTATCGATACCCTGCCAATAAAAAAATATATACGCTAAATTCTTTACGAATACCAATACACATACAACTATTTTTTTTATATACTACACTGAAAAAAATCCGCATGTTGAAAGAGGACAAAAACCATTTCAATCGAATTATGTCAAGTATATCAAACAACTTATATTGGCCTCAAATATAAACAATTCTGAATTGAAAACACAGATAATTAAAGTTTGCAATATATTTATATTCAATTAAATATTTTGTATAGAGGTTTAAGTTATATAAAATTTAGAAATAATAATTTAATAAATATAAATAATTTTAAGCATGTAATTGTAACCAAAAGTGATTTATTTTATACTATTTTTTCATATAGTATTTAATTATATTAAAAATTTTATTTTCGCTTATCGACTTTTTAATATTATCCAAATGCACATAACTTATTTATTCGAAGTGTGATAAAAATAAATTGGGGTTGTATTGCGTATTATTTTAAAAACCAGTATAAATATATCTATTTTGATAATAAATTGTCTCTTAAAACTATTTCCGTAAATTACAAAATTTCTAGATTGCTTATTATTTAAAGCAATCAAATATCAACAAAATAATTACAAACATTACTCTCAATATGATTTTCTCTTGAAAACACAAAAGATATCAATTACAAAACTTTACATTATTAAAGGGAGAATCAGCCATTACAGCTCAAATCCAATTGCATAAATTATAATCTTAACTCCAACCACAAAAAGATTTCATCTGGATTATTCAAGTCAAAAACTTATAGCCCCTATAAAAAACGTAAAGATATTTTACAATTAAGCACAAATATACGCTGTGTTGCACCAAATTTATTTGTATATCCTCAGGAATAGTATAGTATACAGGGTGAAATGTTCGACTAGTTAGTTAGTTAGTTAGACCACCCTATATACATATGTATTGAATATTACTATTTTATTAGCAGGGCTGGATGTTTCTAAGTTTGTTTGCCCAAAATTAATTAATTGACAAACTGTTTTAAGCAATTATTTATCCAAGTTGGACGAGCTGAACAAACGCATTTAAAGATAGCTTAGCACAAAAACTTGTACTTAAATAAATCTCAACTAAAATAAAACAAAATATGGAAATTTACAAATTTTTCTTTTCACATCCCTGGTCCTAAATTATACGCATTTTTGTTTCTTTATTAATTATATTCAGTTAGAGAGTGAATTTCATACAATAAAGTAGTGATACGACAGTGTTTATTTTATAAACATCCGCAAAAGATTCTAAAAATTAATAGTGGGTTATAAATAAGTCTCAAATAATTATTGTTAAATTTGGTAAGTATTTGATGTTTTTATTAAATGAGCCAATTTTGATCTAAAGTTGTGTGTTGTTATACTTTTTTGTTGTATTTTATTGTGTTTGTGAATTATTGTTTTTTTATTTTTTTAATACTTTAATCCTTCATTGATGATAGTAATTCAATAATCACAGAAAAAAGGAATACTTTATGTATAAACATATTTATATATTTATATAATTAAAAATTGTTGAAATTAAAAATATTTACTTTTTTTGATGACGCTTAAACATCCCGTTATTCTATTCAAATATTAAATATTCACATCAAAAATAAAAGTAAGCTGTTTTTGGAATAACTGATTACCAAATCGAAAATAAAATGTAGCCTTTTCTGAAATAATATATACCCATAATGGAAATAAAATATATTTACATATAACTATGAATGATATCTCAAAAAAAGTTCTTACATGATTTTCCTTATTAAAGTAGTTCGTGAAACAGTTAAAAAAGTTACAATTTCAATTATGTCAGAAAACTTTATTTATTTTTGTCTTGTTTCACCGAAAATCGAGAATAAATTAAATGAAAAATTTGATTTTTCTAACATTTTAGTTTTTAACAATTTTTAAACAAAATAAATATGCTCACACATATAAACACACCCACATATCGTCCGCTTTGAACCAAACTCTGTTATCTTTTGAGAAATGATTTTTTGTAATCATTTTATATGGTCTCTCATTTTTGCCAGAATTATATGCCAATTAAATAGTATTGTTTTAGTTTTCTCGACTCAGATTAGTTATTTGTAAACCTGTGTCTAACTAATTTAATTCGTCGTTTTATTTGAAAAACTCATTTTCATAAATTTGTCATAAATCATGTTGTCACGAAGCGGACGGTATACAATATTAAATGGTGTTGGGGATTTAGCTAAGCAGGATTAAAGTTTTTTTTTTTTTGCAACAGGGTTAGTTAAATCATAATTCTATCTTACAAATATCGACCACTTTTATTAAAAGTACATTTTAGTAGTCGATTTAAGCTACAGGGTATAATAATCATGAATAAGGTAAATAACATTTGTTCATTGATTTGATACTTGTTCATAAAATTATTTATTTTTCAGTTTAATAGTTCGGATAAATTGACTTTGTCGGAAGCAGATACAGCAAGCATTTCCAGTGGTATTTTGTCTCATCTTGATTTGGATGATAATTCTTCATTAGCAATTAATTTCAACTGTATTATTATAAAAAAATATTAAAATTCCTGTCTTTCTCAGAATTCAAACATCGTACTTTACGTAGATGTTGGAAACGTTTTGGGCTATTATTTAAACTCCACGAAAGGCAGAATAATAAAAAAATTTACAATATTTATCATCGTCTCGGACACCACCAATCATCGCTAGCCAACTTAATTATCGAAAAAGAGATTGATAAAAACTCGGTTCTTTCTCGAATAAAGATTAGTTCGGAGAGATTGTTGTACCTAGCCAATTTAGTAGAAAAAATTTTCCCTGGTGAAAAGGCCAACGTATTCTATGTACCGTATAATCCTAATACTCGGTCGCTTGCTACAGGAAAACTATGGACGGCATACAACAAATTAAAACAAAAAATTCGAGCATCGCTTTCTTTAAATAAGCCAGACGAAAGCCATGACGACTCTGCGATTCTATCAATGATACTCAGCTGGAATATTTAAAAACAAATGTTTCACCTTGGGATAAAATCACTGAATATTGGATTTCAACGTATGATACAAGAAACAAATGGCTCTATTCATGCAAGTCAAAAAACATAATCCAATATTTCGACGAGTTCCCTGCTTTAAAGTCTAATAAAGGTATATTTTTATTAGATATAGACTTCAAAGTTTTATTTAAAAACCAGTAGGGTATAATAATTACGATTTTTTTGACACGTGGTACACTATAAATAAAAAAATCATACAAATTGCTAAAAATAAAACTGGTATGGTAATTAACTAAATATATAAATTATTTGTAAATAATATTTATTTTATTATAGGTAAGAAACCAGAAATTAATCGAATACTTGAAATAGGTGACTCTGAGCTGGCTGGGTTGCTGTTATTACCATATACTTGTTACAGAATAATTTTTCTAGAAAAAGAGATTCTCGTGGGGAGGCTGTGCGTTTAACAAAAGCTGAATGTGCTGACATTTTTATACTTCAAGTCCCAGTAAGTACAATGTATAATCAGTGCAATATTATGGCTTGGGCAGACTACGGATTAGTAAAAACGTTGTAGCAAAACCCGTTCAATTGTTCTAGGAAATACAATTCAATTAAGTTCGACACACTCACAAAAATTTTAAAATTTACATATAAATTTGTTGCTAGTACGACTTTCAGGTAGTTTACCGACCAATCATAATTTCCTTCATAAAATTATATCTCATCATCAGGGTAATATAACTGGGGTCAGCTAACACTTGTAGGGTCGAGGGTATATAGTTGATCTAATGCAAACTCAAGATTAACATACTTGTTAAATATTTGGAAAACAGCTTTTACTAATCAGCAATCTGTCCAAGCTATTATGTTAATGGGAAAGTAAATCCATTCAAAAAGTTATAATTTTAATTATAGAAATAAATTTTAAGTATACATAATTATACTTATACATCTATTTTTTAACAGAATTTTGTCGAATTAACCGAGAAACGAGAAGCGATAAGAAAAAAATTGCAAATTCTAAAAGAGACGGTGCAACCTTTTGTAATTTTTGTTGGAGAATCCAATATAAAAGGATTAATAGATATAGATAGCCACCTCTACGAAGCTGACACACCACTGCAGGCTGTCGACTTGTGTTTTAAAGCATTTCATGCAACAAATACTTTATATCCAATCGGTGCCGAGCCAACCTGGTCTTTCTTGCAAAAGGCGGTTTACAAAATAAATACGATTTATGATAAATCATACATAACTGTCAACAATCTAATCCGGGAACTAAATTGAGGTGATTTTTAATTAAACAACAGTATTTACGTTATTGTTATTTTTTATTTTAAATTAAGTTTAATTTGCAAAATGAATTGTTGTTTCTGTTCAAATTTCTTTTTGATTTTTAAACTGTACATTAATCATGTAAAAATGGTTCATAGTAGTGAATTATATTGGAACTGCACCTCGTGCAATCCCAAAAGAAAATTTTCAAAATTCGCTTCATTCAAAAAACATTGTGCCAAACATTTTTGAAATCCGTCGTCTGCCGTGCCAAAACAAGATTCGTTTTCAAAACAATCATCATTTAATTTTTGTTCGGGATCGAATACAATTCATGACGACAAAGAAATACTGGTTAATCCACCAGAAAATGATTTATTTAGCGAATCCCAGGCTAAAAGTGATTTAGAATTTAACGATTTTGAAGATTTATTAAAAGCAGAAAATTTGGAATTAGTTACCTCGTTATATAGTTTAAATATTAATCGTTTGCAAGTGCAGAGCATTATATTATTATTTGAAAAATACCTTTTTAGAAAATTAATAATTAAAATAGAAAAACTGGTCATGAAATTATTAAGTGAGTCACAGTTTAGGGAAAATAAATTTGAAGAAATTTTTTCTTTATTCAAGGAACCTTTATCTAGTATAAATTCAGAATACAAAAGAACAAAACTATTAAATGAGTCAAATCTGTTATCTAGTGTCATGCAAATTGTAGTGGGTAGTCGAATAGATCCAAAAAATGTGAATAACGAAATTGTAGTGGATAATAAAGATGTTACGAAAAGCCACATTTCAATAAAAGACACTCTTGCTAACTTTCTAAGCATCAATAATATGTTAGAGTCCATCTTAACTTTTATAGGAGAACTTGCTATTGACAAAACAACAATTAGAAATGTTATTCAAACCGACTTTTTGAAACAAAAAATTAAAGGTTTTAATCCCAATGATCACGTGCCACCACTAACTATTTACTACGGTGACTTCGAGACAAATAATCCATTAGGAAGCCGATCCGGCTTACAAAAGCTTGGTGCTGTGTATGCAACAATCTCGTGTCTGCCACCAGATAGTATGTCAAAGCTTGAAAACATATTTTTAGTTTCCTTATTTCACTCCATCGATAGAAAGCTTTATGGGAATAAAGTGATATTTTCCAAAATTATCGACGAACTTATGGATCTGAAAAAGAATGGTATTGATATATTATATAAAAATGAAAAAATCAAAATATATTTCGTATTAGCCTATTGCGTTGGTGATAACTTAGGGTTAAATTGCATGCTCGGGTTTATCGAAAGTTTTACCGCTAACCATTATTGTCGATTTTGTAGTTTTGTATAGTCCAAGATTCATCCCGTAAAACGACGATGGCAACACTAAACTATCACGACAGTTTTCAATCCGAGGATATTACTATCAGCCCAGAAATTTTACCATCCCAGAATATTTCATCCCAGGAAAAATTATAATGAGAGAAAAGTATCATCCCAGAAAATAGAGTTAGGCGAGCTATCACTACAACGAAATTTCACTATCCGATCACTATCAGCCCGAAAATTACACCCATTCCGTAAAAACTATAGCAACCACATAATAACTAAAGTACTAACATTATATTAATGGGACGACAGAAATCATAGAATTTAATAAAAAAATTAGTAAATATAACGAACTAATTCTACATATCTGCTAAAACATCCCACTCTATAAAAGTGTCGGATTAAGACGAATGCCTTTTAGATGTGGCACATGAACATTTTCATAAAGGATAAGTTTCATAAAACTAAAACCAAACTAACTGCTAAATCGATCCCACCGCCCGTTCTATAAAAGTGGAGCATAAGAACGAAAGTTTGTTAGATGCGGCACACTAACATCTTCATACAGAATAAGTTTCATAGAACTTCTATGCGTCCAAGTTGCGTAATTGAATTTTTAATTCTCAAAATCATTAAATTACTCAATATTTTAATACTCAATCGCTTCCACAGGCTGTGTTACCAGACCGATCAGATTAAAAAACTTGTATACAATGAAAAAAAAACTTTTTCCTTCACGATGCTCACAGCAAAAAACTTCACGTTTTATTTAATCACATCCCAAGCATCACTACTTCCAACTTATTTCGACTTTTATGGAATAATTGTTGCAACTAAGTTCCACGGTCAAGTTCCATTTTATTACAAGTTTTACTATGACGTGTGGAACAAAAACCCGTAACTCAACGAACTGGATATTATGCGAGTTCCATGTCTTCCATGAAATATCTCAATAATGTAACGAAAGTTGGAACTGTCAAAATGAGTTCCATTTTGTTATACTTGGGATACTGCATAAAAAAAATCCCCATGAACATGATACAGGAAATTTTAAATTTTTCCGACAAGCACGAAATATAGTGTCAATATTTGGTAACGGTGTGCATTGTGCATATAGATATTGTGCATGTTATATTTATAAAAATTATTTCTTTATATAAATACCATTTGTTTTATAGATTTTTACTCAATTTTGAGTCAGTGAAATAAAATATTAAAAAACTTATTCTCTGAAAAACAAACTTAAAAACTTATTTTGGTAAAAAAAACTGGCAAATTCAGTTTAAACTTCCAATCTGGTAACACCACAGCCCGTTATATAAAAGTGTCGGATTAGGACGAGTGTTTTTTAGATGCGGCATACTAACATCTTCATACAGGATAAGTTTCATGGAACTTCTATGCGTCCAAGCTGCGCAATTGAATTTTAAATTCTCAAAATTATTAAATTACTCAATATTTTAATACTCAATTGCTTCCACAGCCCGTTCTATAAAAGTGTCGGATTAGGACGAGTGTTTTTTAGATGCGGCATACTAACATCTTCATACAGGATAAGTTTCATGGAACTTCTATGCGTCCAAGCTGATCAATTAAATTTTAAATTCTCAAAATCATTAAATTACTCAATATTTTAATACTCAATTGCTTCCACAGCCCGTTCTATAACAGTATCGGATTAGGACGAGTGTTTTTTAGATGCGGCACACTAACATCTTCATACAGAATAAGTTTCATGGAACTTCTATGCGTCCAAGCTGCGCAATTAAATTTTAAATTCTCAAAATCATTAAATTACTCAATATTTTAATACTCAATCGCTTCCACAGCCCGTTCTATAAAAGTGTCGGATTAGGACGAGTGTTTTTTAGATGCGGCATACTAACATCTTCATATAGGATAAGTTTCATGGAACTTCTATGCGTCCAAGCTGCGCAATTGAATTTTAAATTCTCAAATTTATTAAATTACTCAATATTTTAATACTCAATCGCTTCCACAGCCCGTTCTATAAAAGTGTCGGATTAGGACGAGTGTTTTTTAGATGCGGCATACTAACATCTTCATACAGGATAAGTTTCATGGAACTTCTATGCGTCCAAGCTGCGCAATTGAATTTTAAATTCTCAAAATTATTAAATTACTCAATATTTTAATACTCAATTGCTTCCACAGCCCGTTCTATAAAAGTGTCGGATTAGGACGAGTGTTTTTTAGATGCGGCATACTAACATCTTCATACAGGATAAGTTTCATGGAACTTCTATGCGTCCAAGCTGCGCAATTGAATTTTAAATTCTCAAAATTATTAAATTACTCAATATTTTAATACTCAATTGCTTCCACAGCCCGTTCTATAAAAGTGTCGGATTAGGACGAGTGTTTTTTAGATGCGGCATACTAACATCTTCATACAGGATAAGTTTCATGGAACTTCTATGCGTCCAAGCTGCGCAATTGAATTTTAAATTCTCAAAATTATTAAATTACTCAATATTTTAATACTCAATTGCTTCCACAGCCCGTTCTATAAAAGTGTCGGATTAGGACGAGTGTTTTTTAGATGCGGCATACTAACATCTTCATACAGGATAAGTTTCATGGAACTTCTATGCGTCCAAGCTGATCAATTAAATTTTAAATTCTCAAAATCATTAAATTACTCAATATTTTAATACTCAATCGTTTCCACAGCCCGTTCTATAACAGTATCGGATTAGGACGAGTGTTTTTTAGATGCGGCACACTAACATCTTCATACAGAATAAGTTTCATGGAACTTCTATGCGTCCAAGCTGCGCAATTAAATTTTAAATTCTCAAAATCATTAAATTACTCAATATTTTAATACTCAATCGCTTCCACAGCCCGTTCTATAAAAGTGTCGGATTAGGACGAGTGTTTTTTAAATGCGGCATACTAACATCTTCATACAGGATAAGTTTCATGGAACTTCTATGCGTCCAAGCTGCGCAATTAAATTTTAAATTCTCAAAATCATTAAATTACTAAATATTTTAATACTCAATCGCTTCTACAGCAAGTAACAGTTTGACGAGTTTGCACAAGCTCTTAGTAAATGATTCATTTTCAATCCCACCAGACACAGAGTAATATTTTTTCCTCATGAATTTTCATTTTTGTAACTGATGTTGATGGGTGGCCTGGATCAACCCATGGTTTTCTGCGTTTAGGATTACCATATAAAATCCACTAGTCTTCACCCGTAATGATTGTTTCTTTGTCATTTGATGAGCAAGATAGTTTCCTTTCTTCTGTATTTTCTCACCATTGCATGCAATCGAAGTGATATTGCTTGGTGAGTAACTACTAGCTCCTTAGTGATCTGCAAGCTCTTTATGAGTTTGATACGGGTTTTTATCCAGTAAAACTTTAAGTTATTCGTCTTCAAATTGTGTAACTGCACCTGGACGTGGATCGTCCTCAAGACCAGAATTGCCATCACAAAGTTTTACAAACTACTTTTTTACTGTTGAATGACTCACAGAATGTTCACTCAATGACGAGTTAATCAATTCCATAGCAAGCTTATCGATATCCATCTCCTAAAATTGATGTACACGGAATGACGACTTATAAATGAGTGAAACTTTTGTCATAAAAAAAGATATAGTAAGCAACATATATCCAAAATGGCGAATAATTTCAAAAATACTTAAGTATATTTTAATACCACCAACTTTAGAGCCGAGCGTCTACTTGCACACGTAATAGATTGGGATGTCAAAAGGACCTAGAATATATAGCTAACGATTTTTGCAGCTTGGACGCATAGAAGTTTTATAAAACTTATTCTGTATGAAGAATATAGTGTGCCACATCTAAAAAACACTCGTCCTAATCCGACACTTTTATAGAACGAGTTGTGGAAGCGATTGAGTATTAAAATATTTAGTAATTTAATGTTTTTCGGAACTTTATATCCCTTTCGCTACCCGGTTACACAATTTTGTGGGTACGGAAAAAGTACTATGTCGTCCAAAAAATACACTGTAACTAGACACACAATTGTGTGGGTTGTACTTCAAATCAAGCGAAATTTTTTTTCAAAATGCCATTACATACTATGGTTTAAAAACTCACACATTTGTTTGGTTTGGTCTTAAATAGAGGTAATTTTTTTTTTTTTTTGGTTGAAAAAGGGATATTTAATTACGTCACTTAGACCAACAAATTTTCGCCGAAATTATTTTATTCAAATATTTTGGTTTATTTTAAACTTCTTTTTTTATGTCGTGATAGAATAATATATACAACATAATATCATCATAGTTTAGGTAGTATTGCCTCAAGCGTATAATTGATTTTTATGGGATGAAAGTCTGGGATAACTTTTTTTACGTGTTGCAATAAAGAGGAAATTAGTAGTATGGTTATTGAAAATGAAAACAGAATTCGAACTAAAGATAATCACAAGTTAGATTTAGAATTGAATGATCAAAAGCTCATTGGGATTGTAGAAAACTGGGTTTGGAATAGAATTGATGGGTTTCATGCTGTAGAAAATTATGCTGTCGACATTATGCACGACATATTTGAGGGTGTAGCAAATTATGAAATTTCATTAATTTTAAATAAATTTATTCTCGATGATAAACTGTTTTCCTTACCGGTATTTAATCATAGACTCAACTTTTTTAATTACGGTTCATTTGATGGGATAAATAAGCCGCAATCAATAACATTTGATATGCTTAAAAATAAAAAATTGCGAACTACTGCCTCTGAAATGATTTGTTTAATAAATAACTTAGGTTTAATAATTGGAGACCTTATTCCTGAAAATAATATTCATTGGGAACTTTACTTGTTATTAAAACAAATTGTGGAAATAGTCACTCTAAATAGTATTGATAAACAAACAATTGATTTATTAGGTATTTAATTCAAGTTCATCACAAGCTTTACATTACATTATACGGACCGACGCTTAAACCCAAACATCATCTTTTGCTACACTATCCAAAAGTTATGGAAATGCTTGGCCCCATTATCAATCAATGGACCATGAGATTTGAGGGCAAGCACAGGGAATTGAAAAATATTGCAGCAACAACAATTTCGAGAAAAAATATTTGTTATACAATTTTAACAAGGTTTCAATTAAATTTGAGTAAACGATATTATGAAAAACAAGCCTTAGAAAATACGTGGTTTGGAAAATCCAAAGATTTGTTGGAAGAAGAAAAGCAATTTTTAGCATCTTGCAAGTTTAAAAGTTTAAATGAAGTTATTAAGATTAATCATTTAAAATTTGAAAGTATATCATATAAAATTGGTATGGCAGTTTTTTTATATTTTGATATAAATGAAAATTTCCCAGTCTTTGGACTTATTGTTAATGTATATGTAATCAACCATATTATATATTTAAAGTATAACAAATTGAAAACCATTTTTTATAATAGACATCTCTGTGCACATGTAGTAGAGTTAAGTACTTCAAACAAAATGATTAAATTTTTAGATTTAATCGATTTAAAGCCTAAAAATTTTTGTACGTTAAAAACGGAAAATTATGTTTTGTAATATTTTTTAAACTCTAATATTATAAGAAGCTGTCAATATTATAATTTTAGGAAAGCCAATATATTTGGCTAAAATTTTGAATTTTCAATTTTTTTAATTTAATAAATATTAACTAAAAATTAAACAAATTCTTTTATTTACTCCGTTGACATACAAGCACATTTATGTTGGTTATATAAATTTATTTATTATAGATAAATTATTTCCCAATCCTGTAAACATAATCTCGTAATTGGAATTAATTCTTATAGCAAATGGTTATAATGCATAATTGCATACCGGTAGCTCATTTAAAGTAAGTAGACAAAACTCATAAATGATTTCATATTAAGAATTTCAATATTTCCATTTCGCACAAACAATAAATATAATTTCCAAATTATTTATTTTCAAATCTCATATAAAATATTAGATAATTTGATCTAATTTTTAAAGAGCATATCTATAAAAATAATCTTAGGCTGAAATATTTCTTGTATGAATCTGAAATAAACATCACGTCTCTTATGTTATGTTTTATATTGCCAATCTGTTATACTAAATGTTGAAAACTGTAATATTTTATTTTCAATACATAAATAAAATATTATAATTCTTCATATCTAAATATTCCATAACACATATATTAATTACTTATTTTTGATAAAAAATACAATGAAATCAGCTAGATATCAAAGCCAACTAGTACAATTTTTATTTTAAAGATTCATATTCAACATTGTTGTACAACATTTATTATATTTCTTTAAATAAATATAAAATCGAGTCAATAAAATATTGCTAATTCAGAATTAAATTGTTGTTGTCGTCTTTTCAAATATGCTTTATTTCCGAAACATGCTATAAAGTGTTTCGTTTTCTAATATATGTTTTCTCAGTGTATCCTATTTCGTATGGTATTCGTAAATTGTATGCATTTTTGTATTGGTGTGTCTTCATTTTTTATTTTTTTTATTTTTAGGTTAATTATTTTAATAAATATTTACTAATTTTTTTTTCTTCATTTATTAAGGCTTTGTAAAGGAATTCTCCGTTTTTTAGTTTTCGAAAAAATATTTATCCACAACAAAATGAATCTAAAAAGCGACATGAAATAATTGCGAAGACAATTATTGTCACCAACACACGTACGGGTCTTCGTAAAATACTTTCATTCCTCTTGTGAAGAAGTGTAAGTTTTCACAACTTTTTCTTTTCGTTTACGCGTAATGTTTGCAAAGACTTTATAGTATAAACAAGTCTTCACAAACTACGTAAAAATGGGGACAACCGGCAAATGAAAAAATATTCAAGTCATTGATAATTTTTCCTTTGAGATTTCTGATTCTGCCTCTAATCAAATTATTTGTGATAACATTTTGCATATGTCAACCGATGCGTTTCGGTTCAAGCCAACGAATGTTTGTACATTCACGCTTTAAAATGTCTACAAATTAAATACTGCACTGCAGTAATATTGCACGGATAAAACAAACCAAATTGAAATACTAACAAAATAATTTCAGAGCATTCGTCCGATGGCAAACAAAAATAATGTCTATCGTTAGTTCGAATTCTATAAACGAGACACTGTAGACAAAAAACTAACAATAGACACAAAATTGAATAAAAGCGAGCAAAAAAGAATATGTTTCCGTCTATTTATTTTATAAATCATAAATAAATTTTTTAAACATAATAAAAATAATTGACAAAATTAAATTTGAAATCTTTAATACAATTCAGCTCTCGTTTAGTTTTTCCTTCCTTAATACCATTAAAATTGCTATCTTATATCGTTTCGGACAACAAAAGAGAGATTCTTTTTGTTGTTGTGTATGTATCCTCGTACATACCTAGTGTACCAATCTCGAATTCAATTTAATTTAATTGTTTTTTTGTCTATAAACTGCGAACAATAGAGGTGTACATTGTATAGTATTCTGGAGATAGTTTAACATTCCTATATACGCAATTAGACATATCGTAACGGTATGGGTCTTAAACTAAATCTTATGATTAACTTTATATTTTATAAAACACATTATGCTGTCGTTTCGGAGCTTAAATGACCAACCAATAATAGTAATAAAACCACCATAACGACATAATCAAATAGTGATAATAAAAATATATAGCGGACGGAATAAAAATAAAAAAAAAGTTTCTTAAAAATATTGATGCCATAAGATAATAGACGATTTATATTATCTTCCACTCAGAAGCAGCACATAAACTGATCGTGTCGTGTTATTTTATTTACTTCGATTTTTTTTTTATTACATATTCTTATCATGATTTCGGAATAGTGTGGAAATAAGTGAAAATTCATTTTCTACATACACATTTTCCTTTCTCTTTTATTTATTTATTATTTTTTCTAAACTTAACTAAAATTTATTATCTGCAATATCATAATTTTTGTACCAAATCGATTTTCCATTATTACCAAGCCGCGATAAGTGTTATTGCTTTTGTTTTATGGTGTATTAAGTTAATGACAATAAGTAAATAATTTACAGTTTCCGCCAAAATTTATTTTTCAATAAAATCTATAGTTGTTAGAAGGCGGAAATCTTAGAATCCAAACACGAGATTAACATAAAATTAATTTCCAAACTTAATCGTTCATTAAAAATATTATTCATTTATCCTGTAGCCGTAGTATTTATTTGTCAGAAATTGAAATAAGAAACCAAATGAGTAATTTTTTGTATTTAATATTTAAAAATTCAGTGGAAATGATTCAGATTAATTTGTTTAAAAAAAAAAAAAAAATTGGAAACTTGTCAAAAATATAAAATGTTAAATAACAAATAGAATTAGTAATATGTAAATTATGTTCATGTATCGGATCATTTAAATTTAAGAAAACAAAATCTTATTAAAGCAATATGAAATTTCACTCACAAAAATTATAAAATGTCAGATTGATTTCTTAATTTACTGTATACAGATAAATAAACTAAATGAGAATAATGTAATAAGTGATTGGATACAGTGAATTAGCAGACATTTTCCGTTTAATCGTTTATTGCTATCAATCTTAAAATTTGGCGGTATAATCTTTACACGATTTAATATTGTATTATAGTACAATATTAAATTTGGCAAATATTTTTGGCATCATTTCTAGGGTGGTCATCAACCTTACATATCGTTTTCATGTAACCAGTTACTTAAATCACATCTGGTCAATATATTTTACAACAATGACTATTTTGACCTTCTGTTTTTTAAATTGCACTCTTTAGTAATTACTGGTTTTGTTTTCCAATACTTCAGAAAACTCCCTATTCAAATGTATTCTAGTCTTCCTTTTTTATGGTTCAGTGAATTGTCATTTTTATTGAACTGTCTATACTTCAGATAGTTTGTCCTTCGACAGATCGTTGAAATTGAAATTTTGCCGAAAACGACAGACACTTGAAAACACTTCAATAAAAACGACTGTTTACCAAAGCTTAAAACCAACAAAACATTTTAAATCGGGCATTGTTAGCAATATGTTAGTTTTGTTAGATGATTCAAAGTAGGTTCATGTATGTACTTTGTTATTTTAAATCATGAATGCGACGGAAAACTTTCAACGAATTCTAAAATATTTTCTAAGGTACTCGATTAAAGCTATTATAATTTGACAGAGTGGATGTGGGTTGACAATAAATGAAATTTATATAATATTTTAAGACCAAGGACTTATCAGCTAGAAGGTTTTTGAAATTCAATTTCTACCGGTAGTATATTTCCGTTTAAAATTGCTCGATAAAGAAATAAATATAGAACACAATTTGGCGTAAACTTTCATTTATTTCTATTTCCATACAAATATATCTATGCCAGCTTTGACCATTTTTTATTTTTTTTTTGTCTATCTTCATTGAAATATTTGAGAACATTTGATTTTTCCGATCGGATTTCACGACCTCGCCCCAGTTTAGACGATTCTTATCACTTAACAGAAACCTATCTTAGGCTGAAAATTTTCTATTTCAGAATTCACTATACTTTCCCCTATTAAACGAAATTAAATTGTTTAAATAGGTTTAGATTATGTCAAAAAGAGCTCCATGCTACCTGATTTAAATTTTCTCGGTTAAAATAAAAATATGCCAATCATGTATGACACGTTTGTGAAGTTGGCCCAAAATTCTTCATTTAACGAGATGGAGAGCTGTCAGCTCCGCCAACATGTAGTTTTTACTAATTGGTTTCATAATATCCTGTTTACGCTATGATGATTTTGAATACATTTTTAAAAATTCGAATAATTTTTTAATTAACGAATATTATGTTTTTCAACTTTATTAAAAATTTTTATTCTTTAATACATTTATTAACGGCTAATTTTGCGATATGCTGCGATACACACTAACTAAAAATACCGAAGGTTAAATCTAGCAATTTTAAGATGTTAAAAATAATATTTAACATGAAAAAATGATATCAGTGTTTCCATAATTTTATGATAATCCAAATGCAATCAGAGCCGTATAACGACAATTTTACGCAACTGGTTGCCAACAATTAACGAATCTGAAAGCGCTGCAATACATTCATTATCACTGCAAAATGCAGTACACGGCATCTGTAGTTACTGCAAATTGCTTTTAAGGTAATACATTCAGTGATTTAAACTCCTTTCCTGCTTATTTAGGCGTAGCCTTAACGAATAAAAGGTTCAGGTGGGTGTATTGGGATCCTCATACCGAGAATGCCCCATATTCAAGTATAACCATAATAATTTGGCGGAAGTTGAAATTTAGGATATTGGACATCGGTCTCATTATGATTATCGAATAGTTGTTTCGAATCTAAGCAAAACAACTATGAACTTAATCTCTCTCAATTTAATTTGAAACAATATCGCTTTGCATTATTTTCCATAAGCGGAAAAAACTGTTTTTACAAAAATTATGTCTCTCTACAGTCCAGACAGACGAATTAAATAATCGGGACGTACGTTTTTACTTAACATTTTTGCGTTAATTCAAAGATCCTAGTGACATGTAGAGGAAATCTATGAACCAAAATTGGCAGCAACTCCTAATTAAAATGTTTTCGATTTTTATTGCTTTTCACAAATATTTCGCAAAATTGTTATAAACAAAAACATTATAATTTGCCATGAAATTGGTCCTTAAGGCGGATTCAGTGTTGCGTTCTTTCATTCCTCCCTTCCTCCTGAAATTTTTTAAACCATTTTCTTTCTTCAGCAACGTGGATTGATTTAAAAAAAATTCAAAAGGAATCCGCTTTAAATTTCAGCGAGAATGTTCTGCAGACAATTTGACTGATCAGTATTAAACTTTTTACGTCAGTGTTTTTCATAATTTGGCGAAAATCAGTGTACCGGGCGGGAGTGGCACCTTTTGTAGAATAATTATAACTTTTCCCAATTTGCAAGAAGTTGGGTTGAAAATATGTGGTATGTTTTGAACAAAAACTTTTCAAAGCATATAATTACCTATGTACTAATCTGGAAAAATTATTAGCATTTTCACCTAAAAATTCGTATAAAACGACCCAAAAAATATTTTCGAATGTTTTTTCAAGGTTGGTATAAATGGGGAAATATTAGAATATTTGCTTCATCTTTAATATATAAACAAATTTCTGGAAAATCAGGCCGGTTTTAATATTTCGGTTCGCCAATGTCTCAAGGATTTTGAGTTAAAGGCCAATTTAAAGTAGGTGAGGCTCGGTAACATTATAAATTATATGGCACGACTCCATACTAACCAAATTAGTTGCCACCAGCGTCAAAACAGTGAATTTGCGAACAAAAGTGCTGGGACAACAAAAAAAGTAACCGCTTTTACCGCTACAGCGCTAGTTTTAGTACTTCTGTGCTTCAGTTAAATTTGTGGCAATCTTTAAGGCCTTTCCAATGATATATGCAACACTTTTATATTCTATAACAATAATGCAGCCAGCGCCAAAATGGTGGTTTTGTAAACTTTAGTGCTGAAATCAAAATTATTGATTTCTCAGTGGCCTGGCAAACAATATACCACAATTATTGTTTTGAGTATGCAACACGTATATATATTCCATAATAAGCGAACAATTTGTCACTAGCGCCAAAAAGGTGGACCTGTGAATTAAATTGCTAATAAAATAACAAATAAAGTAACGAAACGGGGCATTTGCCTATCTCCAAAATTTCTAACGAAAATGATAAAATCGAATATTGGTTTACGAGTTTAAAATACTGTTACGAATTTGCCTTGTCAAATCCGGTTCGTATAACTGAATTGTGAATATCGGTATATAATTAGACGGTTACAACACCAATTCTCGTAATTCACACACTTCCGGAATTATCGCAAAAATACCCGAAATAATCTCTGTAAAATTTTCAAATATTTACGCCACTACCGGATTATTCCCGAAATATTCCGGCAATAATTTTCCCACTTTTATTTTACTAACACTAAATCACAACAACAAATAATTTCCACAATTATTTATTAATTAATACACCATTTACAATTTTTAATTACTCCAAAATTTTCACTTTACACCAATTATTATTTTCACGCTATTCGCTTTTAATCTTTCGCGCACCGAATTTCCTAAATGTCACACCAAACTGACATTGTGTTTGTTGCACTATTATTTATACACCGATCGAACATTCTAGACTCGCCTGGATTTATTCTAAAGGTTATGCTCTAAACTACTCTAATCCGCTATACAATTAAACTGTTATAAAAACAACTGTTATAAAACCAACGTACTCAAGCCCAGATGTCATCAATCTCTCAAAAAATGATAGTAATGTTCTAAACCTTAAATGACCAATTTTTGTTGAATAAATGTCTCGCCAATGCCGAATGAATTACCCATCAACCGAACAAGCGAGATCGTAACAATACGTTGAAATTCTTTGAGTCTTTGCTAGCACTATGAAATTTGCTGTTTAAATATAATTTTAGGCGATCTAAGCTCATTACCGCTCATACCGCTTTTAAATGTCATACCGCTTTTAAATGTCAAAACAATATAATAGTTTCATCTTTTCTGTCATGTCATGTTGATGATTGACTATTGTTAGTTCCAAAAATTCCTCACCAGATGGTTCTGACGAGAATCATGATGATGATGTGAGTAAATGTCATTTAAAATTTCCTCCATAACGTAATACTCGAATTAAAGTTTTGTTTGTTTGTTTATTTTTTAGTTTTTTGCGGTCAGATATTTAGCTAGATATAGTTAGAAGACGCTTCGAGAAGTTAATCTGATTGCACATAGACCAGCAAACGAGTCGAAATTGACCGCAGCCCACCGACGAGCCCGTCGTGAGTTCGCTCGAGAGTTTTTGAATTGGACAGAAGAAGAATGGAGAACAGTCCTGTTCTCTGGCGAGTGCAAGATGTGTTTATATGACACCGATGGACGCGGAAGAGTATACAGAAGACAAGGAGAGCAATATGCACAATGTTGCATTGAATAACGTGTCTCGTATGGCGGTGGGTCGTGTATGTTCTAGGGAGGCATATCATTAGAGGCTAAGACAGATCTTCTATTCATCACACGAGCCAATACAGAATAATGTGAGAACGCATGCGTCTCGTGTATTATACCAGTACCTTCAAGAGGTGGATGTGCCTGTTATGGAGTGGCCAGTTCAAAGCCCGGACCTCTATCCCATCGATCATTTATGGGACGAGTTGAAAAGAAAGGTTCGAGCCAGAGATGTTGCTAAAACGAGTCTCCAGGAGCTGGAACAGGCGATCGTAGAGGAATGGGAGGCGATACCTCTAGATTTTGAGAAAACTTTTGTGAAATTAATGCAGCATCGAATGGAAGCTGTCATTCGGGTCTGGAGAGGGAATACTTCTTATTAACAAAACTGTTTTTTATGTTTATTTCCATGTTTTAATTCGATTTTTAGCCCTAATTTTCATGCTGAAAAATTCACAAAAACGTGTACCTCAGATATTCACCCCCAAAAAACAGTTTGAGGGCACGTATAAATACAAAAAAGGTACTACTGGATAGGTATTGAAATAGACTTTGAATCTGCATGAAACTTTTGTGGAAAATTGGGCACTGTGCAATTTTTTTGCAGCCAAATGTATATTGAGGAAAAACAAGAGACTGGTTGACGCGAAAGTCAAAGCTATTACAAAGATACATTTTTAAGTCTATTTAGTTTAATATTCACAAATTTGTGTTGTAATTGTATTTTAACTTAATTTATTTATTTACGTATTATACAATTTTGTGTATCTACAAATCCTATTTTGAGCAACATGCTCGTTTGCAATAAAAAATGTAGTTCAATCATTTTCTATTTTTACTCCATCGAATTAACAAGTTTATCGGCAAACATTAAAACGGTTTGACATCTCTTTAATTAGAACCTTATGGGCAACATGCAATTCATACAGCATCTATCTTCCTTTTTAATATTTGTACAAAACTGCATTACGTAAGTATAAATATAATGAACCTGTAGTGATGCATAATATGTTCATTTCCACAGAACAATTCATGAAATGACTACCTTCCGCGTTGAGTTTTCCCTGTGGTTTGTAAACGACAGAATAATTATAAATTTTTAATAAATTACTATGATATGTAATTATTTTATTGTCACTAAATACACTATACTGACGTTAAATTTAGTTTTGTTAACAAAAATTATAATATTATTTGATAATTTTATTACCAAATTATAATTTTATTAAATGTATAAAAATAATAAAACAATAATTATTTATCAAAATATAATCAAAAATACTAAACTTTTTACACTATTTGCCGTAGGCACTTGGCGAAACACACTTACGCTTAATAAACAAATTTTATTAAACACTTGTTTTTTGCAAAAATTAGATTTTTGAATATTTTAATTAAAGAAATTTGTTCAAAAAGTTTAAAAAATTACTCGATCGATTGCGACTTATTAGGTCCTCATCAGGATTTTCTACTGATTTGTAAAAGTAAAAATTTAGTTATAGAAAAAACATAATAAGGAAAAAAATGAGACCAAAAATAGGCAATAAAAATTAAACTATTGATCGTCGAAGCCAACTGTTGTTTATACGGAAAAATTAATAATAAAAAAGGCAGTAGTTGTGTAGTTTCTCCTATATTGAACAGACTGGGCTTTGGAGTTAGAGCTAAAGAACATTTATCTGGTTGCAATCAATCAACTTTCCATAACCATTTAACTTTAGAAAACCATACAGCTAGCTTAAACAATTTAGACATATTACATCTACAACCCAAAAGCAGACGTTTAGATACCTTAGTATCTCACAAAATTCGAAAATTCATATTTCTTAACCAAAATATCCGTAACGAACAGAGAGAAATCCGTTTCCCACCAATTACGGATCCTGCCCTGTTCTATTCCCATGTTTGTTATAATATGACTAATACGTCGAGTAATTAAATGTACTTCAATATACATACCTTAAATTTTTTTAATCAGCTAAGACTACTCGCTTACCTGCTATACTCCCCTCCCCCTTTTTTATTATTAATTTTTCCGTATAAACAACAGTCGGCTGGGACGATCAATAGATTAATTTGTATTGCCTATTTTTTCTCTCATTCTTTTTTTTCTTTTTGCGTTTTTTCTATAACTAAATTTTTACTTTTACAAATCAGTAGAAAGTCCTGATGAAGACTTAACAAGTCGAAATCGATCGAGTATTAAAATATTCAAAAATCTAATTTTTGCGAAATAAAAAACAAGTGTTTAATAAAATGTGTTTAATAAGTAAAAATACTATACATACAGTCGCGTAGTTAAATGCAAAACGAGCTAAATTAAAACGGGTGCAAGCAGAATGTGATGATTTTTTTCTTTTAATAATAATTTAGTATACGTAAATTTATTACCTAACATACTCGTAGAATAGTGACACTAAAGCCGATATTTTCCAAAGTAATGGATTCACAACTATTTAAACAGTGTCTTGCAATTTACAAGAAATACAATTTAATTGATTGCTTTCATTGTAAAATGCCATTATTTTATCACTTTCGAACAATGAGATTATATTTAAAACATTTCTCCCAAACGTCGGTTTTCAGATTAAACTATTGAAACATTAGTGCACAGTGTTGATTATACAATAGTACGTGGAGATATTTTTATATATTATGCAACTAAATAAAATATAAGTCACCAGAGACACGTCTATAACAAATCTCAAAAGATTTAGTTTATAGTTTTTCGCGATTCCCGACCAACATAAAATTAATAGACAGAACAAAACCAAAAAATAGCAACTGTGAAGAATAGTAATGAATTATAATTATGAACATTTTAAATGCCTTTTTTCTACCGAAACTCGGAAACCGTATTCCCACCATAATCGTAAAAAAAAACTACGAACGTTAAATAGGTCATAGTAAAAATAATAGTATAAAGTTTTTGTACCTCAGGTATACGATTTTGTTATATTTTCATTTCCTTGTTAAAACAAAAATAAAACACTAACAAGAAAAATAAATAAGTAGAAAAGCTCTATATGTACCTTAAACTAAATTTTTCTTTTTCTTAATTGAATCAGCATGCAGTCAAGAAATCATTTAGAATAGTTTGTTGTTATTTTTGTTAGAAATACTAAAAAGTACTATATAAAAGTACCTATGCATACACTACAACAACAAAAAATTCGTTAAAAGTTTTTATTCGAAATTATTATATTTTTTGTTACTGCAAAAAGTTTAATAGCAAAAAAAGCTTTCGTCTGTGTATTTTTTTTGTTGTTTTGTTCGTATAAAAGCACGTAATATTTAAAGTTAGTTTAAAAAGTACAAAAACAATGTGTTTTTAATTTAAAAATTGTATGTAAAACTTTTATGAGTAAGAAGGCTATGTTTACACAGATGTTTGCATAATTAATTAAAGTGTTTTAAGAATTTATTCTTGTCTTGTTTTAGTATATTGTAAAAATTAAAAGAATCATGTTTTTATGCATATATACGCAACTAACTCACTTTTGTGAAATAATGTATATGTATACCTAACGAAGGCTTATGCTTATTCAGCATAGGGAAAATATAAACTTCAAAGTACATACGTAGATTTCAAACAAAGAACACCAATTTTCGAAAATTATATCAAAATGTCTTTTTATTTCGATCCGAACATAATAATCGTGTCGAGTGGTTTCCACATAAACAATCCTTTATATAAATATTTTAATGATAACACCTTAACGTGCATTGTTCTCCTGGAAAAATAATTTAGTTAATCTAAATTAAAAATCATTTGCATTGCTTTGGAAGTGGAACTCTATAACAGAATAAGACCCACGAGCGGGGGTGTCATCATAAAAGATAATTTGTCGGCTGTAGATTTATGTAATCTTCACAAAAAGTTAAGCGGGTTGACTATCCCAAAAACAATTTTCCAAATACAAAATACTAAAATCAAATTCTCGATCTACAGAATCATAATTTATTAAATCCCATAGATAATCAATGTTGGATTTAATTTGAATGTTCGCGAAATCTCTCTTTAGAAACCCCGAAAAATAAATCCCGGATTTTTAAAAATCCGAGATTTCAAGATATTGATTTTGAAAGAGAACGAATTCTGGTATTCAACCATCATTTTAATCCTGTTTTATGAAAAATAGATTTTTTTCAATATTTCATTAAAATCCATAACAAAATATGGTCTAGTGGTCTATGGCGTAGTGTTCTATTTCACAGTTCGTTTAGATTTAGAGTTTCTATTAAGACTATGGTGAGTGGAACTCGAATATTTTTTAGCCGGTCTTTAAATAAAACTAAAATTATCTTAAAAATTTTAGATGAAGTCTCGTATATATAGCCATGCCGTAGGAACTTAGCCATTCCAACCGATCTTTGTTAAATTTCTATTCGATAATGCAATTGGGCGACTAGGAGTGATAACTCAAAATTTGGTCTCGCTGAGTGGAACCGGACTATTTTTTTAGGCTTAATGGCACATATCTAGTGTGCAGTGGTTGCAATCCCGGAACAGCATTTTATTATTTTGCTTCTCAATTTATTTGAAAATAAGTTTTTAAATTATTTTCCTTTTATGCCATACATAATTAAAATTCCACGAGATTTAAAATTTATGAATCCCGGGATTCGAAAAATGGTCCGGGGATCTATTATGAAACATTATTCGCTTTCACAAAATTCGATATCTAATTATTCGATACGCTTTGAATATTGCTATTATGAAATAAAGCGAATCGTCAAATTTTGTCAACACCTAAAATAAATAGTAAAAATTATTATTATAAAAATATTTATTATTTCTAGTAAATTTGTTTAAAACTTACTTTTTGGTCAATTTAATAATTAAAATTCGTTCACTTAATAATTTTTTAAATTAATTTTCATATACAGTGCTGGGAAACATGGGCAAACATATTTTATTGCAAATTGGAGTCTTATTTTGCTAACATTACAAAACTTTTGAACGCAATTGGTTTATTGTTTCATTTTAAATTTTTTGAAAAAAAAAAATTACCTGTCATTTAGAGTAAAAATCCCGAAAAATGCCAAAATATTCAAAATACGTTGATTGGAGTTAAAATAACGGAATAAATTAAACACCTATTTTTTAATTTTTTTGTTTTTTATTGATTTAAAACTTAAAATAACTTTTGTATTATGATACATTCGCCATCTTAAAAGCAGTCGAATTTTGACGTCACATTTTCGTAAAATCCGATATCGAATTTGTTTTTAAGTTCCATAATAGAGCGAATTTTTCGATTTCGGATTTTACAAAAGCTAAATAAAAATCATAATACCAATTTTCGCCGCGCAATCAAATTTTTCGAAAGCGAAAAAAATTCATAATAGACCCCCCGGTATTGCAATCGCTACTAAGATGTCATTGTGGTGATACTACTTGGCTGATACTAATTTTGAAATTTGATGTTCTGGGATTTACCACTGGGATTATAACATAAATTATACTCAGACTGAATGCAACTTTGCTATTTGTTAATTGATTTTGGACAAATTGGGATTGGGGTGGGACTTGCTGTGCCGATCCCGAATATTTCTAAACAAAATTTTAAAATTATCCTTTCTTTCTGATTCAAACTTGGCTTGGATCAAATATGATCGAATTCAATTTTTAAAATTAGATTAGTATTACTTATAACATAAATTTTGGGTGCAATTCGGGAACATAAGCCAACTTGAAAGGTTTTTTACACTCAGAGAAATATATAATAAAATTTTCTCAAACCAAAAAAATACTACTTTTTATTTTTTTGTTATTTATTTAGTTATTGTATTTACTCATACAAAAATTTCGCTTCATTTATAAGGACGTGCGAGGTCCATAGAATCCAAACATATTTTGTCGTTATACTTTCGTTGCTACTGTGTTCCTTACTGTGCATGCTTTCTCCAAATTTTCTGTCTTTTCGGTTACTTTACGGCCGCAGTTTCTTTTCTGATCCAAAAAATACTATATAAATTGAACAAACTAGAGGTATAAACTTTGGATATGACCAAGAACAAAAAAAATGTACATTAGAGAATGAAAAATAAAATTAATCTTACTAATAGTTGTTGGCTCAACGATATTTTTACTTTTATTATTGTATATTTAACAAACCATATACCAACACTCAGTAGGCCCGCTCTGCAAAATTAAGTAACGTTACAAAATTAAGTAACGAAACTTGAAGGCTCCGTTGCCAGGCACGACAGTTTTATATTTTAAAACAGAAAATTTTAATGTAGACTGCTCTTCAAAAAATTCGGACACTACATTTTTTCAGCAAATATTGGTGTTTACGGTAACTATTCGCATTATTCGAGTTATTTTTGTACGAATAATATAATATGTACCAAAAGACACTTAACGGAACAAGTTGTTGTTTTACAAAAGTAACCACAGGATCAAAACAAATAAAACAACAAAGTTACCGAAAAATGAGGTATCATTTCCCATTCTCCCTGCTGATTTAAAATGATCTAAGGTTTCTTGGACGACTTCCCTTTGCCTTAAATTACGCCTAAAGCTGCGAGCGAGCCAACCAATTCGATCAATTTCAACCTCATTCAAATAACTATCGACAACATTCGCAACGTGGGGTCCGGTGTTGTCATGCATTAATATAAATTGCTGTCCAATAACAGGGACACATATAAACCACACAATCTTCTAGAGAGTTCACGATATACCGTTCGACAGTTATGCTGTTGCAGCGTAGAAACACAAGGTCCATACGGGCTTCTATAGAAATTTCTGCCAACACCATTAGTGAGCGGCCATCAAATGGGACTCTTGGGGATATGACACATTTCGTATATCGCTCTCCGGATCTCCATCATACTCTTTCACGTTTGGTTCTTTTCTCTTATTTGTTTATGATGCTATAATGAGTTGAAGTACACCAGCAACCAAATCACAAATGCTTGAACAATCGGCACCACATCTTACAAATTGCTTACGATTACTCAGATACGAATGTATTAATTTAACGGCAGATTTAGAAAATTTATAATACAAGTAAAGTTTTTGTAGCAAATGAACATGATTTACACTGTCGAATGCTTTTGAAAAGTCCAACAAAACCAAAATTGCAAACGAATTTTTCTTATCAAGCATAGCAGAAAGATCATCAATAATATGCATTAAAGCTGTAGTAGTGCTATGACCAGTTTTAGTTCCTGAATGGTACTTACATAAAAAATCAAAATGTTTAAGATGCTCTTGAATTTGCAATTGCATAACCTTCTCCAAAACCTTTGAAAGAACAGGCAAAATACTAATTGAACGAATGTCCCCAATATTAGATACAATATCTTTTTTAGGCAGAGGAATAATAGAGGCAACTTTCCATAAATCCGGAAATAAAGATTTTTCAAAACCTGGTTGATGATGAATGCAATATGCGGAGGAAATAAATCTATAAAAAGAATTAAAATCTTAAAATCAACTAAATCATGAGCTTGCAGATCCGATTTCACAGCACAAATAGCATTCAACACCATAAATACATCTACACAGTCAAACAAAAAACAGGTACTGTCAACGAATTCACAAAAATCCAAAACAGGTAAAGGTAGAACCGAATCCCAAAATTTGCTTAACCCAAGTAAAATCTTCAGCAGAAAATACAATATTTGTGTTGCCTGTGGAAGATAAAACACAAAGCTTTTTCAAGTTCTTCCAGGTTATCTGTCCTTGAGTTATACGCATTACCAAAATGGAAACTATGTTTGGCTTGATTAATCAATTTATTAGTTTTGTTTCTTAAAATAATTAAAATCCAATTCTAACCAAGGTCCTGTTGAACATTTATTATTACTTAGTTTTCGGGGTTCATACATATTTTCCAAAGATAAGAAATTCGAATTAAATTCTTGAAGTATATTATTCACATCAGTATAAGAAAAAAGATTCAACCAGTCTAACGAAAAGAAACAATTAGTATAGTCAATTCTTTTATAATCAGGAACGACGTTATCAGACATTTTATCCCTAGTATGACATAAGTTATAGTATGCAAAAATCAAATCATGGCCAGAAATAGGAGGAACTGCACATTCTTCATAAGATAAAATATTTTGAGCACCAGGCTCAAACACAACAATCAAATCTAAGAGATTATCAATTCTAGTAGGGCCAAATGGTAAACTATATAAATTATGTATTTGAAAACAAGTATTTAATTTATTACCAATTAACATTTTGTAGTTAAAATCACCCAAGCATAGTTCGATAAATACTAGGTAAAAATTATATCCAAATTATCAGACTCAACACTTACCATAGGCGACGGATTATAAATAACCAGCAAAAGGATTTTACTAAAACTACTTATAAGTTCTGAGGCTAGAAACTCAACCTTACGAAACCAACCAGATCCTAACTGTTTAATATTTAAAGAGGCTCGAAAATATAAAGCAACACCTCCCCAACGATCATTAATTCGATCACTTCTCAATTGACTTATAATTATTTATATGGAGCAACTTGTTTGTAATTTTACTGTGAAGCCAAGTCTCAGACCAAGCGAGAAAATTAAATTAGTGCACATGCAACGGAATAGTAATATCATTTAAATGTTTAATTAAGCTGCGTACATTTAAATGACCAAATTTTAATGAGTAATTTTTATTTACCGGCAAATTGTTAGTTGGTTAAGGCTTATCGTATAAAATCATATCCTTTATTTTGTTGTGGTGTTGATTACTGTGGTTTTTAACTGTGGACTCCGAAATTTGGCGCGTACAGGCCCAAATATCCAAAAACTTAACGGATTAAAGCTACGAACGGAAACTCCAAATCGGCCAAGTATCAGGATCCATCGCCTTCTCATGTAATACTTCACTGATACCCAATTTAAGGTACACGTACTCTAAACTGTTCTCATTGAACTTTTTTGGAATCAGTTTAAAAACACTACAGTAGTCCGTTCCCAAGCATGCATTAGCCATTGCTAATATATTACTCTTAGCAGTATCCGGAGCAAATTTTGAGAGGTGCAACCAATACTTTACAAGAACTGTTTTAATATTAATATCCACAGGTAAATTTCTAGACCCACAAACTTTTTTGTCATGATTATGTATATGATGAACTATTAGCAACATGAGCAACGGCAGATGTATTAACAATTTGCCGTCGACTAACCATCGGAATTGATACAAGTGGCCTGGAAGTTCTAGAAAAAATCAGTGGAATTTCAGAACAAGGTTCTGCATAAGATATGATACCAAATGATGCAGATGATGAAAACTAAACTCAACAGATACTGTTGAAGCCAAATTTGATGACTAGGTTTTACTTAAATTAGGTCTAAATTTGCAAACATCAATAGTAGGTGTCGATGAAGGTCCCACTGCAGCATGGTTGGTTAATGTCGATGCTACCGATAAACCAACGGTAGGGCACTCAGCAACTTTTCAAGCATATCTAATGTCTGAAGTATTGAGTTTCTCAATAATCTAACCTATTAGTATTCTATTAGATGAAATTTCTTCCTTCAAAACTTCAAAATATGATTTCTGAGCAGTATTTGCAGTGGAATCCGCAATAATATTAGAAAATGATCGGTTGGTCATAAAGTCACGACACTCATTTTGTATTACAAAATTTTTTGTAATTTTGAAACAGAGTGGTTTCGGACAGCAGATTTTATAAGGAAATATGAATATTCCAAAAACTAGGAAATTGCCGCAAACAAATGAAGAATTTCCGTGCTCCTTTATTGGCGAATCAGCATTTCCATTGCGGTCAAATTTGATGCGGCTATATCTTGGACGTCTCCTTCCAAAAGACAAAGAAAATTTCAATAAAAAATTATCTTCCGTAAGGGTTAAAATTGAAAACTGATTTGGAATTCTAACCGCTAAATTTCGTGTCCTTACAATGTTCCCAGAGAATGCCGAAAAAATTGTAAGAGCGACATTGGTGCTTCATAATTGTATAAGGCTAAATGACCGTGCCAACTTTTTCTCAAACAATTTTGTGGACCACGTTAATGATGATAGTGAATTTGTACAAGGAAGTTGGCGAAACAAAGGCGAGCCTTTGCCACAATACAGGATGTTCACTAGATACAATGCCAGTAGAGAATCGTTTTCAATTAGAGACGCTTTAAAAGAATATTTAGAAAATGTAAAAAACTAAATAAAGTTTAATTCATAAATGTATTTAGTCTTTTAATTTTTATACAAATTCGCATTCACTACTTCTAGGATTTCAATTTGCCAAATTCGGCTGGTGATACGCATACGCTCTCCGTTTGCACACATACAGCTTCAAAAAAAGTCGCACAGGAGTTTTTGGTGCTTGTTCTTCGTGAATAAAAGATTTTTTGGCAATTTCAGCAATTTCGTTGAAATGGGATAATTTGTGTGAGTAGTTTGTAGCGAAATTAGAAATAGAGACGACTTGCATCGATCTGAATGACATGCAGAACACATGTGTTTCATTCCATATGAAGTGATGTTTTTTAAATTTATTTTGCTCCACTGTACGCAGAATAATGCACGTCTGTTTTCACCATAAAGGCGATCATTCATGTAAAAAATTTGTCTGACAGGCATAAATAATAATCGTTCTGATTGGTTAATATTTTTTTCTTTTATACGATAAAAACGAAATTCATGCTTTAGCGAAACACGCATAAACTTTTTGTCGTATGGATATTTTTTGATATTTTATAAAGCAAAGCAATCAACCTTAAAAACGTTGTTATATTTGTATACGTACATGTTTTAGGAAATGTATTCTTTTGTTCTCATTGCCGTCAATACTTATACACAATTGAGCATTGTTCAATTTTTAATTTTTCATTGTACGATAAAAAATATAGCCGACCTTCAACAAATCAAAGCGATTATTATTTATGTCTGTCAGACAAAATTTGTACATGAATCATCGCTTTTAACGTAAACTGTAATAATACTATCTATAAATGCTACTTTAGGGGTATATCCTCTATCCGGTTGCAAATTATTTATTTGCGAGTCGAAATATGGTTACTAGATTTATTTTTCCATGCCAATTGACACGTTGTTTTAAAATTTAAGTTTGTTTTGCGATTGTAAAGTTGAAATACACGAAAAGACTGCTACGCATTTTCCAACTTCACATTTTTTGATGTATTTCTACTTTACAATCGCAAAACAAATTTAAATTTAAAAAAAATGTGAGAATATTTCGGATCGCAATTTACCCCTAAACGTTTAAAAACAATTGATTGATGCTCATTTATTTAGAAACGTAACAATCCAAATTTTGAATATTTATCATTTATTACACTTTTGTTACTGTGCTTGGATTCAAATTCAAAAAAATGGTTTCTGTTATACCTATTTTTCGGTTAGGCCCTGTTTAATAATATGTGCCTTTAAATAATGCGTAATTGATCTAGAAAAATATTTATGAAGAAATTCAAGTGCCTGGAATTTTTTGACGAGCACTATAGTAATTACCAGAAATGGTATTCGTGTAGGTAAAATGTCGACGAGATGCCCTAGTTCCATCTCAAGAAACATTTCTTTGACATCCTGTATCTCAGTAAATATTGAATAAGTATACTCTCGTCAGGAACAATTTTAGGTTCAAAATAAATCTAGGACTTTAACACTATTCAGAATATTCCAAATTAGGACATTCCTGTTGATTAATTCGTCATAGATCATTAATTTTAAATAAATTATCAGATCCAAAATGAGCTGACAAAAAAAATATTATGAAATGTTAAGAAAGCAAGCACTAAATAAAAATGTTTAAAACAAAATCTTAAACTTAGTTTTGTTTTATAACAACTGTAACAACCATAAATTATTAGTGGTAGGAATTTCTGTTCATAAAACACAAGATTTATTTGCATTTCATTTTCATTTTCCACGTTCGTTCTCTATGTGCTATTCAGGAAGACGATTCATGTTGTATTTATTATGCCATCGTACACAACATACTCGTACGTATGTACAGTTTTCTTTTATATCTGTCGACATTTTCCCAACCTAAAACATTTAATATAACCTCAAAAATGTATGTGTGGGTAGCTAGGTACCTACATTATATATTATTTATGGCAATAAATTATAATATATCACTGTATGATCCAGATCCATATTGAGCTTTTATTATATTAAATTTGTGTATGTATACAATTTAGGAGAAATATAAAGGTAGAAATAATTCACCTTTTCAAAAAATATTTTTGTTCGGCGTCCATACATAAAACTTTTCACATACGTATTTCCCGTTATTAAAAATAAAAATGAAAAACAGCAAGTAGAAAATATTGTGAAGCAATCCATTTTGAGTGTAGCAGAGTTATTCGAGATCATAAAATGCAAAAATAAAAATTAATAATAATACTTATGTTAAGTATCAACAAAATAAAAACAATTTCTTCACAAAATCACCATCCTCATCATCATTATCGTCAAGAAATGAAAATATTTGTTTAAAAATTACCTAAAATAACAAACAAAATGAGCTTTTCATGTTAATTGTTTTATTTTTAGTTGCTTGTTGGTTACGAGTGGATCGAAGGGAAATTTCGAGTCCTTTGTGTTATAAACGAGAGTACTAAGGTTCTTTATTGCATAAAATTAAAGTTATTATCATTATTGATATTATTATTATAATTTTATCTCCTTTGAGAATAACTAAATAATTTAATAAAATAAAAATACAAAAAAAAAAAATAATAAAATAAAAATGTCTTAAAGTTAAATATATAATAATGATAAGGAGATGAAATTGGATTATTTAAATTTTAAATTATTATAATGCAAAGTGGTTGGATGATGTTTTTTTTTATTTGGGTACTGTTTATTATTTTATTTTTGGTTGAGAAAGTTTCCTTTTCCTTGTTGGGTGGGATATGTCAATATAATTTAAATGAATAGGCATGACGACAAATTTTTATCAACAAATTTAAATGAATTTCTTATTTAGATGCTCTTCCACTTTATGTATGGTGAAAAGGATAAATTTTTCCGATATAAGGTTGGTAAAAAATTTGTACATTTAGGAAGCGTCATTAAAGTACTCCATGCGAAAATAAAACATCAAAGCATTTTGTTAATATGGTTAGGTCCTAACCAACATTATATCCGCGTCCGGGTGTAGATTGGTTGTCTAAACGCGGTAAATGGTGGATGGATTCCTGTGTTTTTGTTTTGTTTTGTTGGTTCCACTGCACGAGAATGGGAGAGAGCGAGACCAGTGCGCGCCGAGTGTGTGCAAGGTAAAACGTTTTAGAAAAATGTTTTTCTTATATGCCTCTCGTTTATATCAATGCAAATTGATATAAACGAGAAAAAGAGAAGAGAGACAATTTTTCTAGAACGTTTTGCGCGTTGTGCGGCGGGAGAATTTATTTTTTCTGTTCATTCAAGTTTGTGATTTTGAAAAGAAAATAAGTTTTGGCTTTGATTTTAAAATTGATTCGAGTTTTGATTGTGACAAAAGACAGTCGAGTGTGAAATTTTATTAAAAATAGACTCTCGTTTTGGTGGTATAAAAAAATAAGATCTTGGAGTCTAGTTTTGAAAACCATTTTTGTTGATTATAATAAAAATACAAGTTGTAAAATACTATAATAAATAATATATTGTTAATGAAAATCACAAATATTATAAATTTTGATTATATTTATTGAGTGAAAATAAAAAAAATAAAAATAAAACAAATTTCCAATTCTTCGAATAAACGTATTTTATGGTTTTAATAAAAAGAAAATAGTTCGTGTATGTGTTTTGGGTATTGGAATGTGGAGAAGGTTCGAAATGCATTGGTGTATTATAAATTTTGTGAACAGAAATTAGTGTATGCGTTGAGTATTGGTCCGCTATAATACCAAGGAGATATAGCAAAATCGGATTGGTCGCTTAAAACGTTGCCACAAACGTTTCTTTCAATAGAGGGCTGCCTCATATGGCCTATTTGAAATTATACGACGGCCACAATTAATTAATTATCGAGCACAGTATTAAATTCTACCACGGGCTCCACGAACGGTCGACGGGCGTTGTACTTAATCACGGCACATTTTCTATTATTGGTGCGACAAATTATTAACGGGTGGCCAGGTGAGGCTACTCCATTTTATTTGCGGATAAGCGAGACAACGCCCAACTTATTTTGGTGGTCCGGCGAGGCCCTTGTTTTTGTGGTAACGGTAGCCAACCGGCTATTTTTTTTGTTATTTGGTATCGGGGAGACGCCCCGCAACGCCAGACCGCACAAGGTCACAACGATACGGGTGGCCAACCGGCACCTCGCATTAATTTTTGGTATCGGGGAAAGGCCCCGCAACGGTCCGGGTGTGGCATGACGACCGTACAAGGTCGCACCACCACGTTTTAATATTAAGGTACAATTTTTTTATTTTTGATTTTAAATTTTTTGATTTTATTTTTTTTTTTACATTTTAAATTTTTGTTGTTGTTTTAATTTTGAAATTTTTGTAATCCAGCGCCGCACAGCGCGCTCGGTACGCATTGCTCTCTCTCTCTCTCTCTCTCTTGTTCTCTCCTGATGCGGGTCGAAAGGGGAGTTGTTACTCTTTGTTTTTTTTGTGGTGTTTAAATAAAATGAATTATTAAATTTTTCGGTGTGGTGTGATGGGAGCGGAGACTCCCTCTGTGTCGGCATAGTGATGGCGGCCCCTTGGTGTCCGCATCCAATTTCGTAACCAGGGCTTTGTCCTGTTTGAATTCGAATGGATGCGCGCACCAAGGCACCTCTTCCGTTATTATTATTATTTTTTTATCATTTTATTTTATTAATTTCGTTGTTCGTTCCTCAGGTTCCGGCCGACGAATATCGGCGGAACTCGGGTATTATTATTATTTGCGTTCCCCTTAACTTTCTGTATGATCACGGTGTAAGCCAGGAGCGTCATGCAAGCCTCAAACCCCACGACCTTAGCACTTCTCCCTGAGAACGTAGCCGGCAAAAATCACCGTGGAGGCCTCTGCATGCGCTTAGTGAAATCTGCAGGTTGGCAGTAGCCAGCCTGTAACACGGGTAAGCACTGTGAAAGTCGAGTTCACAAAACGAAGTTTGCAGAGTAAAATTACTCAGGTTAAATAAAAAATATTTTGAGACAGTGACCTGTCTTATCTGCTCAGATTGAATTAAAAATAGACCCACTATAGTAATAATGTATATAACCGACTGCATAGTAGAATTAAATAAAGGTGCAATTGCGAAATATAATAACAATATAAAACCACTCATCAATAAATCTACGTTTAATTAGTCAATCGTGATAAAAGATACTATGAAAATTATGAGGATTTGGAGCAAAATTTGACAATTTTAAATAAATTAAAATTAGATTAAAATTATATTGCAAAATTTATCGAAAACAAAACAAGAGTGGGATGATCAATTACCCGAGCAGATAAAATTGGATTGGATGGGAAAAAGGCAAGAGGCACGAGAATTGAATAAAGTTAAGATACGCAGATGGTTCTCAAGCTCAGAGCTACACGGGTTTTTTGATGGCAGCTCCACAGCATATGGAGCAGTAATGTACATACGTGTCATGCGTCATAACCAAAACTGTAAGATTACATTAATAAAGAGTTACTCGAGGTGGTAGCAGTCAAATGTTTGAGAACCCCAAAATTAGAACTATCTGCTGTGCTTTTGTTTACCAAAATGTGGAATACTGCATGGTCGGATTCTACAATCATGTTAGATTGGTTATCAAATCATCTCAAAACCAAAGATAATGAAATCACGTCGCATCTAAAGAAAGTCCGACTTATTTAGTATCGGGAGGAATAATCGCTGATCAGTTACGACGGTATTAAATGATTGAAAGATGCGAAAAGAAATTGGAACGACAATCACTTGTGATGAATTCTAAGGTGATTTAAAAATGTATCACAACCAAAGGGCCTATAAAATATCTGCAAGACCTCGAAGGATATCGAAAACGCGCGGAGTTAATGATTATAAAGGAGATTCAAAATGAATATTTTGATGAGGAACTATCACGTCTTAAGAAAGGTCTGTTCGGAAAACAAATGTTGTCCGCTACGCAGCTTAAATCCATATAATATCTCCGGAGCTACATATATCAACAGTTTCTACAATGTTGTAAGGTTGAACGCGATTCAAGGACAAATAATGGCGGGTTGGCCAAGATGTAGAGTTTAACTTGAGAGCACCAAATAAAACAACCAAGCAAAATTGATATTTACACTTTTGTTGTGCTACACAGGCGGTAGATTTGATTCGCATACGATATGGCTGCCAATGCATTTATACATAGCTACGTGGAAACGAATGAAAGAACTGGACTTAGAAGGACTGGTGTAATGTCCATTTTTTTTTGGATAAATCGTGGTTTAATTTGTATGCATCAGGCGACCGACGCAGTGTTTGGCGTTCACCAGGACAAAGATTAAACTCTAATTGCGTGAGGCCAGCCGTAGCATTTCTTGGAGGTTCGGTGATGGTTTGGGCGGGTATTTTGCAGAATTACAAGACAGATTTGGTAGTAATACAATATTCAACTTTGACATCAACACGATATTTGGAAGATATTTTAAGGCTTCATATGCCTTTCATGAAAAGGCAAATTGGTGGTGGTATTTTTTTTATGCATGATAATGCCCGGCCGCACACAGCTCTGAACAAACGCCAATTTTATCCTCCGCGTAGTCCAGCAGCCCTATTCCTGAATACGATACGAAAACGAAAATACAAAATTCGTATTTGAATTGAATCAGATTCGTACGATTCTTATTTGAAATTGAATAGGAATCTTGTACTTTCGTTTTCGAATCGTATTCAGGAATAGGGCAGCAGATTTAAACCCTATAGAGCACGTCTGCGATATGCTACAAAGGCGTGTAAGAAAACGGACAAGGCAACCAACAAATTTGCAGAAATGTTAAATATACTTATATATATATATATATATATATATATATATATATATATATATATATATATATATATATATATATATATATATATATATATATATATATATATATATATATATATATATATATATATATATATATATATATATATATATATATATATATATATATATATATATATATATATATATATATATATATATATATATATATATATATATATATATATATATATATATATATAAATATATTTATTTCGTTTGAATGAAGTTTAAAAGGATTTTTGTTGCAATATACCTTTTGTGTGGAACCATCTGCGGTGCCAACCTTCTACTCTGTTTTAAGTTCTAGGTACATTGGGTGTTGTCTAAAACTGACCAGATCACCTGTGGAAAAGTCGTGCCATTCTCAAATGTTAGTCTTGTCGAATCTTTTTATTTATTTGCTTATTACCATTTACAATTTTTGTTATTAAAAATTCATCCTGCCACCCAATGTTTAAAATACAATTTAACGAAACATAATGTTGTTTATAAATAAAAAAAAGAATTTAATAAAGGCGATTTTTGCAAGCAGTGTCTTCAATGTGAATGTCGGTCATGTAGGTGTCACCGTTGTGGTTGTTGGCAATGTGAATTATCTGGTTGTGTAAGACAATAATTCTTGTAGGCGATGTGCTTGCTCTCTTAGCCGTATAACTATTCCTCATAATTATATTGCTCACATATACATTACCTGTAACGCTAAAGCAGACTTACACTTTGTTAATTCTCAAATTGCTATATCAACATTATATGTCGCTATCTGCGATGTTTACTTTGGCGGTATGGGTGTCGGCTTCCAAAATTTCAGTTGATGAATGGGTTGTCGGTGATGTGGTTGTTTCGGAGATGTGGCTTGTCGCCAATGTGGATGTGTTGGGTGTTGGCCAAAGTTCCTGTCATCGATGTAGTCCGCGGCCATGTTGCCGATCGGTGATATTGTTGTCGGCGATGTGATCCATACCATACACAATCATATCGTGCTGTAAATTGTATTATTATTGCCCAATTATTGTTGTTTAGTAACTTAAGGAACAATGTATACATTTCACTTCTCTCTGGGGCTCGACGGCTAAACGAAATTCACATCCGGAAAAAGGACAATAGCACCAAACCTCGTTACCACTCAATACTTATAAAGTTTTTTATTTTCTTCACCACACTTAAGACCATACATATACAACGTAATATTATAATTTTGTAATTACATAATACACATATATAGCTTTCTTGCGCTGCTGACGAAACAATGAAATGTTGCATACATCCCCGGACAATTTATCACTCATATATGCACGTACATAAAAATTACATTTCATTTTTATTACAATATTTAGCCATAGCTAGTTGAAAATATATACGAACCGTAATTACAATTTCCCAACAACAGTAAATAGCAACAATACGAGAGTAATGATAATATTATAACATCAGAAGTATAATATTACATTTTCAGCACAATGCAATTTTCTTAACATGTATTTTGCATCTGGGACATTATATAATCTATTTATTATCAGCAACAACTTTGCATCTAAAGTACAAGCAGAATATAGAAACAAATAGAAAATAGAAAAATGTTCTATTGAATATATTAGAAGAAAAAACAAAGTACATGCAGAAAAGAAGGTGACATTAATTTTCTTATTGAGTATATAGACTTTATAATTTCCAGCAGGTGTTTTCTTTTTTGTGCTTCCATTTATAATTCTGTATGTGTATACGTTTAGTATTGCTCTGTGTAATAAGAAGAAGAAGAAAAGAAAAACCTGTTCATACATATAAGCACATTAAGTTATGGGGGACTTCTCATATGCATGATTTATGATATTTCATTTTCCAACAATTTTCCGGGTTTCCGTTTCGTTTTTTTTTTTTTTGTATTATTTGGTGTGCTTTTTGCTCATTTTGTGTAATAATAATTTTTATTTTGTTCTTATACTTGAATCGGTTTTTTTTATTATATATTTTCAGACATTCACATAAGTTTTCACAATAAATGGCTGCAGTAAATTCAGTGAGTACCAATTCTTTGTTTGCTCTTTTTTTTGTAATTTTTCTTTTTAATTTATTTAATGGTCACCATATATACTTTTATGGGTTTTCTTTTTTCGAACAAAAAAAAAAAACAGGAAAAAGAAAGTAAAAAACTAAAATAAAGTACACAAAAAATTATTTATTTATTTTAATTTATTAGATTTTTCTCGTGTTTTGTGTTTGGTTAGTTAGTATGTTGTTAGAAACTAAATCGTATTGCATTGTGGAATAGATAAGACAGAACCAGTGTACATAAAAAACCAACTAAAAAAATAAAAAGGAAATTAATTTTAGTTTAATTAAAAGCAATGTTGTTTAGGGAAAGTTTTGTTTATACTTTTCATTGGGACAGAAGTTTATTTTAAAGCTCATTGTTCTACAGTTTTCTAAAAGTTTGTATCTTATATTGCTTTATGCAATTACTGGAAAGAAAATGCATCTAAAGTCTACAAACACGCCATGAACGAAGGTACCCTTTTCATAACATTTCTCCAATATAATCCTCAGAGTACAGGTGTGATAGGTTGTAAATCTGTTGGCGAAAATGCACACAAGACGGGCTCACTATACTGGTGATTTTTTTAAGTTGAAACTTTAAATATCTCGGAAAATAAGCACTCTACGAAGAAATGTCCATGATCAAAATATATTCATTCCGGAGTGGGGAGGGGGGAGGGGGCGTCTTCAAACATTTGTGCTAAAATTAGTACTCAACCTCCCCTTCTTGTAGATAAGGCGGGGTTAACTTTGAAATTAAAAAAGGAGCCCCTACTTTTTATTGCAGATTCGAATTCTACGGCTTAAAGTACGTAGGATTTCTTTGAAACACTTAAAAAGAAAATTATTTAGTTTTTATTTTTTTTATTATTATTTTTTTCCTAGTTTAAGAAATACAATTTTTTAAGAATAATTTCGAGCACAGTTTTAACACGATTTACCGAAAGGCACAAAATACTTAGTTTTCGTAAAATCGGAGATTCGTTAAATCGGAAATTTGTTAACAAGGGTTTTTGATTCTTAAATTTCTAGGAAATAGCTACCTAAGAAATATCTACAATATCATTAATTTCAAATTTATTAAAATAAAACTAAAAATTTAAAAGTACATAATTAAAAATTATGTCATTAGCTGTATAAATTAATTTTTACAGATTTTTCAACAAATTTATTTTATATAAAAAATAGGCAACGAATTTAAACTTACAATAATATTGTCCATCGTTCTTGCACCATCTCTCAGGGGCGATTTCCGCGGCGAGTCTTAAAAATTTCCGATATGTACTCTTCGATCCGCTTCAATTTTCCTATCATGAAATCCTCTATCGAAAAGATTATAAACGCATCCATTTAACTTCATAAACGCAATCATTTAACGTCAGCTGATGACATTTGTCAGTGTATATGACATAAGTTTGCACATCAATTTTGTTTTGGTTTGAGTTATAATTGTGATTTGCGTTGAATTAATTTTTTTTGCGTTTTTTTTTATTGCGATGCTTGAATAAAATGTATTTGTCTACATTGTTAATTTTACATTTTATTTTAAAACGCAAAACATAACAAACGACAGTCAACCGTCAACACAAAAGCAAATGCCAATCGAAAAATTATCCGCCTTCTTTTTGATGACGTTAGTTCTCTCGCTATCGAATAGTTGGCGAAAAGGTATCGTGTTTGGTGATTCCAAATTCACGATATCGTGTAAAAATTGTTTCGCGGCGGAAATCATGATAGGGCCCCAGGTAACATACGAAAGCCGTCGCGAAAAAAACTTGCACGCCTCGACGCGATAATATCATCGACGAATTTACGCGTATCATTCAGCGTTTTGAACTGTTTATCCACTAAGACGTGCTGCATTGACCGAAACAAATGGTAGTCGGATGAGGCCAAGTTTGGTGAATGGCATATTGCGTGTGGGAGAACTTCCCTTCCCAAGTTCAAAAAGTCTTCAGAGTCATGCGAGCAACATGAGGTCGAGCGTTGTCATGCAGCTTTATGACTTGCCTGCTTCATTGCCCAGTGAATGGCCTTTTCTGACCAAGTTCTTCGCTCAATTTGTTAAATTGTCGGTCGTAGCGTTCCACAGTTACGCCCTGACCAGCTTCTAGGAGTTCGTAATAAAGCACACCCTTCATGTCTCACCAGATACAAAGGAGAACCTTCTTTAACTGGATGTTCTGTTTGGGCGTCGATGTATGGGTTTCCCGGGATCTATCAACGGCTTTTTACGTTTGAGGCTCTCGTAAAAATATACTTTTCATCACCAACCACAATTTTCCACAAGAAGTCCTTTTTTTATTGCCGGACAAGCAGTGAAAGGCACGAGTTCATACGCTGACCTAGGTTGTGCTCGGTCAACACAAGTGGGGCCCATCTTCCAAGTTTTTGAATTTTTCCCATTCGGCACAAACGATTGTAAATAGCTGTTAGGTAAGTTCTAGCTGAGCTGCAAGCTCTTGTTGCGTTTGCGTTGAGTCTTTATCCATTAGAGCTTGCAATGTCACATCTTCAATCTTTCGTGATTGTCCAGGGCGCGGCTGGTCACTAAGATCGAAATAACCACTTCTAAAACGTTTGTGCAAAAAAATTACACGATTCATAAGCCACATCGTCGGCACCAAGAACACTACATATTTATTCCCGGCTTTAGAAGCTTTTTTTTCTTGTTGGAATTCGTTTAGAAAGCAGTGCCGAATGTGCTGTTTATCAGTTGTCACCATAAACTCTGTTGTTCTAAGGGGTTATGTAGCTTATGTTGACTCGACACGCAATAAATTTTAAAGTTTTTTTAGTTATCGTAAATTGGATATTTTTCCTTCGTACAATCGGATGTGGTCAAATCGCGTACCGTGTAATCGGAGATTCGTTAAATCGGATTAGACCTGTATTTATATTAAAAACGATAATTTTAATTCAAACGTATTGCAGAATGGTATGCATTAGGTTCTCAGTAGGAGAAATAGAAAACCATTTAATATCTCGCTATTAGAGCGCCATCTGTCATGAATCAAAAAAAAAAATGTTTCATAGCCTACGTAATTTAAGCCGTACAATCCGAATCTGCAATAAAAAATGGGGGTTCTTATTTTAATTTCAAAGTTACCCTCCGCCCCACCTACAAAAAGGGGAAGAGGTATACTAATTTTAACACCACTGTTGCCCCCCCCCTCCCTCCTTCTCTCCGGAATGATTAAATTTTGATAACGGACATTTTTTTCGTAGAGTGCTTACTGTCCGAGATATTTGAAAGTTTCAGCTTAAAAAAATCACCGGTATATCGATAATTTTGCGGCCACTTGCACTTTAATAGATCTTCCTTTTTATGTAGTAAACCAGATCATTTTTCCACTTTTCTGGGATTTCCTCAGTAGACCATGCCATGCATCCGGTAAAATATTTAATCGTTGCTTGTTTGTTTAGCATGAAATTCCATTTTCACAATGATTCTTGTGTTGATGTCGGACTAATGTAAGGGATATTATTGTTCGCCAGGTGGTAGTATCGATCAAATTAAAAGAGAGGCGAAATACGTTGTTGTTGTCGCCTACTAACTTTCCACATTCGTTGCGAATAGTAGTGCTACACTTGTTGAGCTTCTCCACCTTGTAAACTTGGAAAACAATCAGTGCATAATTCTGAGCTTTCGAAATGCAGAAACAAAAGATTTGAGCTCATTGAGTTTAGCTGCATCTTGTAAGGAAACACGTCGTGCTCAAGTCGAGCCAATAAACGGTCAAATTTTTTGACCAGAAGGTGTCCGTTGTTGACGGTATGTCTTTCGGAATTTTCGTTGCTTAGCGATAATTAAGTTATTCCAGGCGTGCACGTTGCTGAGGTTTGAATCAATTTATTTTAAAACTTTTGAGGTGATTCAAATAAAACTGAAAAACATTTCAAAATAAATTAGACAAAATTAAAATGTATGACATCCACCGGCATCCACCATCATTACTAAACCAGGATAGTTTGAATAAATTTTTGTTGTACAGCCGCTTTCAATTTCAGATTACTTGAATTTTTGAACTCACCCTTAAAACTATGAACAAGTCCTTAATTGGTTTTCATACATTGGTACTATGACGAAGTCTTTTAAAATTGGTAAAATTAAATATATCAATGTTGAATATGACGAACCAATTTATGAGCTCAAAAAAATACTGCAGTTTGATTTTTGATCTGCTAC